>CAMAPF010001078.1:0-242681 GCA_945859915.1 Cuscuta epithymum
AAACGAAATTGATGTAAAATCAAAGGTTCCCAAACTATGTCATATCAATTAGTGATATCAAATTCAGATAAAAAAGATGATGTGGATATATCCATCTCAAAGGCTTTGTTCCAATTCATAGTATTACATATGCAAAACACAAGTGCTCTACTCTATTTATTAGAAATTGAATATTCATATCCACTAAAAATATGATTACATCATGAACATAAATAAATGCATTCGATGTTGAAAACTATTATGATATATAGATTATACTCTACATATTGTAAGCATATGAAACTGTAGGTCTAAGCAGAAGAATTGTAGTTTTGAGAGACTCTTCGTTCATTTGTTACAATTGTACGACCAATATGTTGTATGAAGAGTGAGTTAACTAAGTTTCAAAATCAAATAATATTGATTTCCCACTACTACTCTTGAGATCAAATGCCTCAAGAGTAACTCTTCATGTCTTCATACCAATGAGTGGTATGAAGAGTGAGTGAACAAAGTTTCAAGATCAAACAATATTGAATTCTCATTGTGTTGCATGAAATGTAAAGTTCAACTTCCGTTTTTACAAAGGTCTCGAGAGTTATTGGTTATACTAATGAACGGGAATAAACCTAGAACCTCTCATTGCGCGCAAAGTCATATAATATCATGTTCTCATTCAAAACTGACGTACATGTACTTTTGTAATACTGCATCTCCTGATTTCAATGATTCATGTTACTATACAAGAGTTCACATGGTGTTCCATAATCAACGTATTAAATACCTACATAATCATCTTTAGGGACATACACTACCGAGGATATGTTTATATAATTAGTTTTAAAAAAAAGATGTTCTCAACAAATAAAAATAAACACATGTAGATATTATATCCAATAGATATATACACGATTTTCCATTTGTTATAATAACCCATAAACACATGCCAAAACTAAAACACAGAATCATTTTATCCCGTGCACGGCACGGGTAACGATTCTAGTTATACTACAAATATACTTCAACATACATATGTGTGTATACAATAAATCATAAATTCTTTGATCTATAATATATGAATATATATTAGAATGAGATGCACGACGGATTATCAATGTCTTCTTTATATATAGAATTTTAATACATATATTCAATTATTAATATAACTAATTAGATTAACTATTCAATTTTGAGTAATTTTTCCTTAATTTTTGAAAATTTTAGCGTATCATGAATTTGATTTAATATATTGATTTTTAATTATTATTTACGAGATAAAACATTATGTAGATTCAATTGGTAACAACTTTCCACAAAATAAAAATACATACTAGCTAATTAGGTTTGCGGCAGGGCGGACCCACTGCATGGGGCGGGTCATGGGTCAACAAGTTTGGACCCGTGTAGGTCACGGGGCGGGGTAGACCTGCCCCGCCAAGTCACGGGGCGGGTCCGGGTCTTGCAACACCCGCCCTGCCCCGACCCATTGCCATGCCTATACCCGATCACCTGAATACAAAAACCGAGGCCCCACATTAATACAAAAAAATGCAATCTAAATACTTATTATAACAGGTACGTTATAATATGGGGCCTCGATATCCGTAGAAAACTCATCTTTTTCCCAGTTTTTCCATTCCAATGAGTAAATTTCGAGTGTCAATTTCTCATTCACCCGTTATCTGTTTTGAGCGTACCACATATCAAATTGTAGCCCCTAACAAGGGACAATCCGAAACCACTTTGAGCCGACCCAAATCGGAAGTGAACCCCACTCAAAATATTGCCCCAAAATTACCACTTAATGCAATTTTTTAACACATTTTTCCAACATAAACAACTTTATTTTTTCACTTAATCATATTTTACTCCTATTATAGAATTATCTCTTTAAAAGTAATTGCATGTCTAAAAAACTGAGTATTGTTTTTTTGTAAAGGTATTTAAGTATTGTTGAGGGACACGTTTTAGTTGTAAGATTTTTTAAGATTTTTTTGGGTGATAATGACATAGAAGTTGGGACAAAAAATCAAGTTATGAGCAAGATCGAATAGAGGTGCTCAGAAGTTTGTCATTGGTAAATATGCAAGTTGTGTTATACTCCCTCCCTATCACATATATCTTCCCACTTTCAAAGTGGGTGAGATTAAGAATAGTGAAATGAGGTATGAATTATTGAGGGTATGATGGGAAGATGGAGAAATAATGTGATGAGAATGAAGGATAAATCCAAATAAAGTAGTGTAGTAGTGTATTATTTTTTAAATTATTGAGGGGTGTGATTGGAAGATTTAGAAATGGGAAGATATAAATGTTACGTCCAAAAAAGGAAAGTGGGAAGATATGAATGTTACGGAGGGAGTATTTTGACTTAAGATTTGCGTATTTGGACAAATAAAAATATTCGTACAGATCCTCCATGAAGATTTTATTGTTTTTTTTTTACCATGTTTCGTGATGCTATAGATAGCAAATGCATACATGAATATAATGGTGGTGTTTTTCTTTCCTGCCATGAGGTGATATAATTTTCATCATCTAAAATCGCATTATCAGTGCTAAATGCATGTATACAACGATCGCTCACAGGAGTCACAGCTACCATCTTATTTAGTTTTTAATTTGACATGCAATTGTCAAAGTTTCTGCTAATTTTAAAATATTATTCAGATTATAATTTATATATATATAGGTGCTCAAATAAAAAAGTGCCACCAAAATAGATATGGAGTATGATACAAGATTTATGATTAATGACGCTAAATATACAAATAATGCGTTAAATTGGATAAATGTGCGGCAATATTTTCGAAATATTATACTTAATATATATGTACATGTAGTGATTATAATCAAAATTTATATCATAATATAAAATACAACTAATAAGAATAAAAATATAAAATAATCATTTTCAAGAAATTTAGTCTTTTTTTTACCCCGGAAGGCCAAACCATCAAAATCAATGGGGCAAATGCCCAGATTTTATTAGATAAATAAGAAAATATAAACGAAGGGGGGACTAGACCAAAACCCCCTCCGAAAAGAAATTTAGTCAGAAAAATAAATTCATGATTACTTATTTTGATTCTTATACAATTCAATATTGTATCAAATCAAAAGTCTAACTAAAGTCTGATAAGTTACAAAATTATACTCGATATTACTAAACGAGCTCTTGGATGAAGTCTCATATTGATGTCGGGGGAAAACCATTAAAGAAATTAAGAGCTTATAAAAATGAGAAGCTTGAAATTTACGTCTGTTTACTTTTAGAATACAAAAGTTTTTCAAAATATTATTAAAATAAAATTTATGGATAAAATGTGATTTTGGAAGTTATGTTAGCTAAATCAATATGGTTATTATGGTCAATGTAAAATCTGATAAAATCACAATCACTAAGAATCAGGTTTGAAGACCCCCTTTTCAGCTCATCAATCTTACCTATCAACATTTTTGCTATATACGCCCTAATTTTTTCGCGCGCTGCATTGCATAATGATTAAAATAAATAAGGTGTGTACAAAAAAGTTAAAATAGGTATGGTTGAAATTACTTTTCTTGCTGAAGTTGATTATTCTAGAGAATCTATTTTTTCATATATTATTTTCTTTATTTTATTAATAAAATATACTTTGAATACCATTTTTTCATAATTTAACATATTCAACCAATTCAGCCGCTTCAAATAGTATTTCATCAATTTCAGCATATCTAATCAATTCAGCCAATTTCAATTATTAAGGGGTTTTCTCATGAATATCACTAAAACGAAGTCATTTTCCAAAAATGCTACTCCGTATTACTTTTAATATTCATCAAAATGTTCCTAATAATTAAGGTCATATATTTGAAAAAACATGTCACTGCAAAAAAATTATGTCATTGTATTTTTTCCATGTCACTAAAAATTTTTATTGTCGGATTTTTCATGCCCACGACCCTGCCACAGTGGCAACACCGCTTAGTCTTAGACTGGGTCCGGGCGGCCCGACTCGGTACTGGTCCGGGACCGGTTTTTGCGGTACTGGAACCGGCCTGGTAACCGATCGCTTTATTAGCGTGACAAGACCGGGCTTTAATATTTGGGACCAAACCGCCCGGTCCAGGGCCCAGTTTCAATCCCAACAACCATTTTTTTATTTTTTTGAACAGAAGGTGTGGTACCCGGACCCGTGACCTGCCAGGGTACTTGGACTGGAACCGATATCGGACCAAACCGAGTAGGTATCAGGCTTTACTATTTCAGAACCGGGATTGGCCGTTCCCGAGATCGGACCGGTCCGAGTCCCAGAGCCGTGCGGTGCTTGAGGCAGATGAGGCACTTGCCTCAGGGTCCAAAAAAATTGTTAAAATTTTAGGGCCCACAATTTTAGATATTTCTTTAGTATATATATATGTATTAAATTTACATATTGGGCTTCCTTTTTGTCTGTTAGAGCACCGATTAGAAAGAACCTGGAGATATCAAATCACACTCACACACACTATGTGCTGATAATATGAGAAGGGAATCATATTCTACCCAGGAACTCTGCTTTTGAATTACAGGAGGATGCCTTTATATATAATAGGCATTGAAACATCATTTAATTGGAACATTAAAGATAGAACTTTATGGGAACTCTTTTCGTGTATCTAGCAACTCTTTAGTTTCCCACATCTATTTGAATTAAAACTATTTCCCAACATTGCCTAACCTTTGTCCGTTGACTCGCTATTGTACTTCAAAAAGGAAAACCCAAAAGTCCCCCAATTACTTTTGTTCGACCAGTTTAGAAGTGGAATAGCCATCAGCGTACAAATGGAAAAGGGTTTTAAGGCGATTTGCGATTCTTTTGTTCTAGCCTAGACTAATCGATCGACAACAGGGCCTTAGCTAAGGTTAATTTGCGATTCCCTTGTTCCAATCTATAGACTTAATCAATCAACATCAAGGTTAATCTTTCATCTTCTTTTCTTAGCTTCTAAATTTCTAATATTTTTCTATTTAAAGCCATAAAAGGATTTATAGCCTACCAAATATCTGTTTAGAAGGACTTTTGAACATCTAGAATGTCGAGTTAATTAATACTTTTGCAGCTAAAACTCTCCGGCGAGTTGTACTTTATTAGTCATTTGAATACTTTGACATTAATGTAATTTTTATTTAATTAGTCGTTTTTATGATGTTTAATCTTCAATTTCAAAGAAAATTATAGTAAAAAAAATAATGTATAGGGCCTTTTATTAAGTTCGACTCAGGCCCGAGTTTTGGTAGGATCGGCACTGCCGAGTCCATACCTACCGCCACCGGTGACACCACCACCGGTGACACCGCCATTGGGATTTGGGACACTGACTCTGGCCACCGTGACACCGGACTCCAAAAGTAACTAACTCAGAAAGGAACATCCTCTCCGTGGTGCACCATATATGCCATTTCCGCCTAACCCAAATCTCTTGAGTCTATACTAAGCATGTCTTTGAGCTTGCCTACCTAGAGAGTAAACCAGAGTCCTCCATACTCGCTCTAAAATGCATGTCCTAGGATATTGTAGACCTTACATGGAACTATCCGGTATTTAGCTTTTCTCAATCAAGAGAGTGTAAAGTACTTCTATGAAACAATATCAAACATCATTTTAAAAAGGGGAAATTGTCAAATACCGAGTACAACGCAAGTCCTCATATTATAATATACAGAAAATCAATTAAGCTCCCATATTTTAATGTTAAATAGGTTATATCTTCAAAGAATGTAAATTTGGTCAAATCTGACATTTACAGGTAATCACCCAGCTAGCAAGTAATCTGCTGACACAACAAACTCATGTCCGTCCGGTGGCGCACACATGACAACCCAAATCACATTTGTCTTGTTCTCTTCTCTTCTTTTTCTTTATTCTTTTCCTAGCTGGTATTCTTCCATATTACGCAGTTTGTGTTTAAATTTGTTTATTGTTCATTTCTTTTTTTATTTGAAAATGTAATAACCATTTAAATGCAGAACGACTTCTGAAATTTTGTTTATCTTCTTAAATTCCTTTCTAGCAGATTTCAAAATAAAGATATAGGAGTACAAAATAAATCAAGTAAAACATTCTCATTTGATCTAAATTATATACTCCATAATTATATAGTCCGTATATACTAAAGAGGAAATGTCATTGGACAGCAATTCGTCTTCGTTTGAAGGATGCCATATTGGGGCCAGCAACAACAATGTCCTTTCTCGGTGAATGATGTCTTAACTTTGCCATTCTAAGAGGCCTACCCTTAACTTGAAGACCAACTTCTCTTGTATACATACTACCCTGAGGATGATGACTCTGACCGTGGCCGTGGCCGTGGCCGTGGCCGTGGCCGTGGCGATGGCGGTGACTGTGATAACGAGAATGATGCTGGCCGTGAAGTCTACGTTCCCCCGTCCTCTTGATCATCATCTTTCTCTTTCTAGACACCCTTACATCGCCTCCATCAACAAATGAAGAGTCACCGTCGAGACTGAAGGAATTATCTCCAGATTCAACATCTATGAAGCGCCGCCGTCGGCGGTGGTGACGATCCACACGCTGAACATTGATAAGTTTATGCCAGAGGAAACACATTAAACACCCAACTGATGACCAATAAGCCTTACACGCTGAACAATACATTCCGCATATAGTTTTCCCTATGCATTGGCATATCCCCAGTTTGAAGAACATGTACAGAAACAGTAGAGCTGTCCAAAGAGAACTATTAGTTTCACTCAAATGGCAAATATTAGAACCTCAAATCTCTATAAAATATACTAGTAATTCTATCTAATTATTCGGGATTTCATACTTTTCACTATAGACTTTGACTGTTGAATTGGTTATTCATAAAATTATAAAATCTAATATGACTAATTGGTGAATGCTGTAGTACTACATAAATAAGTATGGCAGTTGTATCCATAATGCATTTGAGTTGGTCCAAATCATTATTTGATCATTCGTTTATGTTTGAACTACTCAATTGTAATATTCTAGTTGATTGTATGTCCCATTCATGACGGATTATAGTTTGACAAATGAGTTTGAATACAATAAAAATATGATACATAAAAATATAATTATAGAACAAAAGTAAACAGATTAATTAATGAATAGTAAATTGGAACTATGCGGACACAAAATATTTTTAAATACATTACTGAATAAAATGTAGTTAGTAAAAGTAAAAGTGATGCAACTTTAAAGAAAAGAGAGGTGTCTTTTTATGAAATACAATAAAACTGAAACTGCACAAAATGTAAGGCTGAGAGGCTGGGAATTACTTATGTAGCAAAGCACCAGAATCATAAATAACTTGATCAAATCCGAAACACAAAGGTGAGTGATGAAACACGACACATCCCAAACTCCGCTGCAAACATCTCTGCAAGATCCGAAACAGGTTAACAGGGGAAACATAATTTAATACAATACTCAAAGCGGAATTCATTGCATAACAATTTTATTTCTGGAGGATAAAAAAGTCATACTCGCAAGATCCTTCAAGCATAGCCTTGAAGGGAGTGGCGAGGGCATTTCCGAAGCCATCAGCAGCCTTGCTCAGAACACTGCCCATCTTCTCTTTAACACTCAACCCAAAAGAAGAAGAAGAAATTACTAATTGATCACAACTCCATATGCACTATGAACTGTCTGCATCTCCATGAAGTATTTCAGAGGAACTGATAGAGAAGAAGCATTTCTTAGAGGACATAATTGTGAATTCATCATTATTTTCTCAGGTTAAGAAAATATCATTTTTAAAACACAACACGCTACGAGATGATAAAAAGTCGAGCAAACTAAGAGAGATGATTTTCAAGGAACATCCATTGTACATTTTGCAATCATTCCATCGAGTTCATACAGTATGTGTTTAATAGTTTTGCAATATTTACTAATATGTTTAAGGAACTACCTCACCGTCCAAATGTTTTGGACTTTTGGCCAAATAAATAGATTGATATGTATTTACTATATGCATAACATATTTCTTAACAAAATAAATTTATGATTTGCTCTTGAAAAAACTATGCCTTATGTGCTGGTAACGCATTTGAGAATAAACAACAATGCCATACTCCAGTACATTTCATGACCATATATTTTGTTTTGTATGAAGGGTGAAAAAAATAAACTCTATTGTTTAACCAAGCTGTCCTTAGTTTCTTAAGAATATGTTTTCCAAGATATATACATAAATGATAAATTATAAATGGCTTTGAAACAACCTAATGGTGAAATTATGAAAACTAACTCTTGAAATTCAAATAATTTTGTAGGAAAGAATTGAAATAAACCATCAAGAGTATTATTTTTTATTTCAGTATAAACAAAATGATTTTGGGGTCAGGCTAATAGTTTTCAATCATTCATCATTCCATCTTATCATAAATACTTCGTATGTAAAAAAATCTAAAAAATCAAATTGGCTTTAAAATGATGCTTCAGTATCCAAAATAGGTGGCAAGTTTATATACGAGTATAAGTTTTGGAAACTAAAAATCTAGCAAATGAATAAACATATTTAGAGTGTGATTTATAACTTGCAGAGTAACAAGTTTCTGAAAATAAAAACATTATTTTTTTCTGCCATTTTAGGATCTCAGGTTTTTCTGAATGGATCTAATCATCTAATGACGCATATGAATGAATCAAAAAGCTTTTTAGATCCGATCAAAATTACAAAAAAAAAAACAATGTGAAAATACTAATAGTAATTGCCTGTCAGAGTTTGTTTAGGTTTCACCAAACAACAATATCATTAATTTAACTAAATATTTAAAAAAAAACTATGAATTAAATCAATTAATGAACTAATCAATAAAGGAGTGGAGGAATACCGGAACTACTGAAGGTGAATATTGAGAAGGGCCAATTGGCCAAACCGCCGAACGGAGTGCAGGCGACGGGCGTGAGGCGAAGAATGAAGAGGCGTGCGGCGGTTCTGGCTCCTGGCGGAGTGGCGGTGCTACCGCGCTGCGTGCTGGCGCCTGCCGGAGGGTGAAGCGGCGAATGGAGTCGGCGACTTGGAGGGGCGCGTTCGACACTTCGACCGTTTAGTTCAAGTTTGAATTACTCCCCGCCTTTTATGATTATGGGCCTTTGGGCAGTTGGCCTGATATAACTTTACACCGGCTGATAAATCAGCCCACTTATATCTATTTACAAAGATAAAATACTAGCCCAAAACTAGTATTGTACTCCTCCGTCCCTAATTGTAAGACATGTACGGTTTACGATGTTTGACTGATGATAAAACAAATTGATCCCGTCAGCACTCAAATTAGTTTTATAAAATAAAATTTACATATTCATATACTACATTAAAACCGCTACAAAACGTGCAAAAATAAATAAATCATATTTTATAAAATGTTGATATATAAAGTAAGATATTACAAATGAATAGGAAAGATATCTTACAAATGGGACTGAGGGAGTATTACTCAGTATAATAACTATAAATAATGGTGCCAAACTAACACAAGAAACATAAAAAAGGATGAAGGTAGTACAAAATTATAAACGATACTACGTTTTTACATCTTCATTAGAAAAGAAAAATCATGTATGAAAAAATGTTGATTCGATGATTACTGATTATATATCTAATAACATTATATTTGTGATTATGAGTTGGTAACATTGAAGAGAAAAAAAAGAGTTGGTAACGTTGAAATTATCTATGTCCTCGTCCCTTATGAGCTCTATGGCTGCATCCCTATAGTTTTGCATTCAATCTTTCGATCTTGGCTTCATAATAAATTGTAAATTTTGATGAGCTCCTAATAATAAATTGTAAATTTTGATACACTTTTTTTTTTGCAAATATCAAATTATAAAAATAAAAAGCTATAGCAATTTAATAATAATAAAAAAATTAAGTTTGGGTCCCAAACATGTAGCTTCTACTTTCTCCTGATTGGCTAGTGTCCTTTATGTTTTCTGATTTTTAAGAAAGTCTTAACTAAGTTGTTTTGTTGATTCTATTTGAGTGGTTGTTTTTAAATAAATTTTATAGTACTTACTACGCCTTTATTGACACTTTCAGTCAATAAAATTACGCTATACAAAAGTTTTATTAATTACATATATGTAATTAATAAAGTTTTATTAATTACATATATAACAATCATATCGTGATACTAAAGGTGGTTTTTAAGAGCTAGATAAATAAATTAAACTGTGTCTAAATGATCATTCTTTTACTCATGCATGTAACTTTAATATAGTACTATTTGATCATAAAATTGAGATCATTTTTTCGTTTCTAAATATGGAGCATCTTTCTTTTTTATTTTTCATTGCATAATTTGACATACTAGTATCTTTACCCGTACCGTGCACGGGATAAAATGATCTTATTTTTTAGTTTTAGTGTGTGTGTACGTGTGTATAGTACCGGTATATGTATGCATTATTAAGTAACAGAAAGTTGCTTATTCAATCGATTATAACATTTGTTGGTAATGCATATTCTCATTTATTGAGTACTTCTTATTTTTTTTTAATTAACTATCTATATATGTTCTCCGGCTATATTTTCCAATAAATAAAGATATAATTTTTTCTAACGTAACTCTTAGTTGCATCCAAATGAAAATATTCTTCTCAACCAACTTTACCTAATAAAAAGGAGGGGGATCGGAATTTGACATTGCACCCCATTTTTGGATGATATTGGACTTTGCACCCCATTTCGCTTTAAAATCCTTTGACTTTGCAACCCCATTTAGAAAATTTATTTCACAAATGTTACTCCGTATATGATAGGGTGCAAAGTCAAAGATTTTTTAAAATGAGGTTCAAAGTCCAATAGCACCCAAAAAGTGGGATGCAAAGTCAAATTCTCCCTAAAAAGAAAGTTGCTCAGTGCTCATTTTATCGATTATATGTATTTAATTCGTGGTTTACTGTTTTTTCATAAATGACTACATATTTTTCTAATTTACTTATTTAATAATGGGTGTAGTCATTCTTTAAATATTAGGCCTTCTAGATTTTAGGATTTAGCAAATTAGTCCTTCGATCGCTGTGAAGTTAAGAATATATAATTTTGTGACATTCCGATTTTAATGAAGACGGTGGCTGCGACAATTGTTTCCATAACACGATTGGTAGGGGTCAATTCATTTTCATTAGATTGGGTTATATCTTATTAAGTAAAATAGGGGTTATTGAACTAACAAAGATGGTATGGTTTAGACTTTCAATAGACAATTTTGACCTCAAAGGTTATACGAAGCAAATCTATAAAAAAAATGACATCAAGTGGTAGCTAATACTCCGTATATAACATCATTATAAACATGTCAAACTATTCAGATCAATTAAAAAAACAAGTGTCCCTTTGAAAAAAATGAAAAATGATCTCAAATTTCATGACCAAATTGTACTATATTAAAGTTACATCGATCATTTACTAAAAGGATTACAAAGTACCATTTATAAACAATCTAGCTTATTTATCTATCTCCTAATCACCACTTTTAGTGTTAGGTCATAATTGCTATATATGTCATTAATAAAACTTTTAGGGAGTTGAAACTCTGAGCAGAAATATATCAAGATCATATTAATATATATACTAAAGTAAACAAATACTCACTCTGTCCCATTATTATTATTATTATTATTATTTTATTATTTTTTTTCACTCCGTCCCATTATATATATATATATATATATATATATATATATATATATGAGAGAGAGAGAGAGAGAGAGAGAGAGAGAGAGCAGCTCCATTGACACAATGTGCACTATGCACGTACATGTGGCATGAGAGAGAGAGAAATACATAAATATTAGTAAGCAAATTATATCTCTCCTTATATGAATTGTCTTATATGTTTATGATACGTTTTTCTCCACAACGTCAAGAAAAATGTCTAGATGTAGACATTATTGAGAAAAAATTACCAAAAATATATAAAACTGTGGAATTAGTTACCAAAAAAGAGAAATGTCATTTATGTGTTTTTATATGTCTATCTCTATCATATCACATGTCACAACGCACATTGTGCCATTAGATATGCTCTAAGATTCCCACTTTTCTTTTTAGATGTCTCATATAAATGTTTCATTTCTATTTTAGGAAACAATTAATACTCTTAAATGATAATTTAATTGTCAAATATTAAAAATAATGCATCTATAGCATCAGAATTATCATCAATGACCCCATTATATTACTCCCTCCGTCCCAATTTGTAAGATACATTTCGGTTTACGATGTTTGACTGACGATAAAACAAATTGATCCCTGTCAACACCCAAATTAGTTCTAGAAAATAAAATTTACATATTCAGAAACTACATTAAATTCGCTACAAAACCTGCAAAAAATAATTCAAACTTCATAAACTTTTGATATATAAAATAAAAGTTTAGGAGTGATTTGTGTTGACCAAGTGAATAGTGAATGTATCTTACAATTTGGGACTGAGGGAGTACATAACTATCAAAACTATTTCTCAAAATATACTTGATAGATTATTTAATCCTAGAGAGAAGTGAGAGCTAGAGAGATAAAGTGATATGTATAATGAATTCCAATCAACCATCCCCCCTTTTACATGGCTCCCATAGGGAGTATTTATAGGAGAAAAGAGGGCTGGGCTTCCAGGCTTGGGCCTGGCTGGCCCAGTTACAATAAAAGGCCAATAAATGGCTAATAAATAGTATCTAATCTATTTTAATGGGTACATATGAATAAATGTAGTGTACAAGGAAATAAATGCTATCTACTGAACATATGTGGGCCGCTGTCTGGGCCCAATAGTCGTGATACCCAGGGTCCGAGTCTATATACTCTATCAGGAGTCCCCCACTCTCTGAGTCGAGAGTACTCGAGGCGAAAAGAGAGTAGAACTATGTGCTGATCTGTCGTCGTCCGGTGAGTAAACTGCTGTCGTCGTCGAAGCGCCTCGCCCGGATTCCCAAGCCGATGATCCGATCCCATTGGTGAGCCCTGGCTGAGGCAACCCTGTGGGAAAATCCTCAGCCGAAGGTCGCAGGCTAGAGACCATCACTACCGGTCTTGAGGCCGGGGAGCTATGTATATGTCTAGCCGATGTGGCAGTTGAATATGTATGTGATATGATGATGTCGCCGGTGCGAGTGGCAATCCTTGCAAAAATTTCGAATTTCTGCTTCTTTGGTAGCGAAGGCGCTAAGTCCCCCGCTCTCCCAGTCCCCCACTCCTTGAGGCGAGTGTAACGAGGTGAAGAGGAGTAGAGTAATGCATGTCTGATGATGTCTGCAACAGGGGGCCGAGGGTTGACACCTTTTGATCCATAATGGGGAGATGCCTCGTTAAAAACCTCATTAGGAAAAACCCTGTGGGAAAAAATCCTAATGAGGGAAAAAGAGTACATCAGATGCCCCCAGAACGAAACAAAAGGTGCGAGCCCTTCGGCCTAGAGGTGGAGCTACAGCGGTGTCCGTCTGCCGAGGGGATGGCAGAGGCCGATCCATAGATGTGGGTAGCTTGTCATGATCAGTAGTCCTAGTCATCAAATAAAGATGACTAAGGGATGGGTCGAGTGACCGTCCATAATATGATGTCTGGTTCATCAAATAAAGATGACCAGAATATGAGGCCGATGGGCCGATGTGAGCTCCACGTCATCAAATAAAGATGACTGGGAGTAGTGGCCGAGAGGCATATATGAGAGCTCCACGTCGTCAAATAAAGACAAAGGGGCGATGTGTGGCCGAGGGGCCTGGATAAGAGCTCCACATCGTCAAATAAAGACGATGGGGCGATGTATGGCCGAGGGGCCTGCATAAGAGCTCCACGTCGTCAAATAAAGACGACGGGGCGATGTATGGCCGAGGGGCCTGCATAAGAGCTCCACGTCGTCAAATAAAGACGACGGGGCGAGATTTGGCTCAGAGGCCTATAGATGAGTTCCTCGTCATCAAATAAAGATGACAGAACGATATGTGGCCGATGGGCCTGTAGATGAGCTCTTCGTCATCAAACAAAGATGACAGAATAATATATGGCCGATGGGCCTGTAGATGAGCTCTTCGTCATCAAATAAAGATGACAGAGCGGTATATGGCCGATGGGCCTGTAGATGAGCTTTTCGCCATCAAGTAAAGATGACGGAGCAAGATATATGGCCGATGGGCCTGTATGAGAGCCCTTCGTCATCAAATAAAGATGCTAGAGCAAGATGTGGCCGAGGGGCCTATAGATGAGATCTGAGATCCTTTAGTCTCTGAGCCGGAGACCGCAAGATGTTTGCTAGATCCGAACATGAGGACAAGGCGTTGGACGCCTGTCTGAATATGAGGATGAGGCGCTGGGCGCCTGTCTGAATATGAGGACGAGGCGTTGGACGCCTGTCTGAATGTGAGGACGAGGCGTTGGACGCCTGTCTGAATATATGCGGACGAGGCGTTGGACGCCTGTCTGAATATGAGGACGAGGCGTTAGACGCCTGTCTGAATATGAGGACGAGGCGCTGGACGCCTGTCTGAATATGAGGACGGGGCGTGGGACGCCTGTCTGATGATACGATGATGAGGCAATGCTGAGCCGATCATCATATAGAGGCGACGGTCGCCATCCAGGAGGGGATGGCGAGCCCGATCGCTAACCGAAGACATTCGGCAATGAGAGGCCGGTCTCGGAAATAGGACATCACATCGTGGCCTAGGGGTCGATCGTGATGTGAGGACGGCCGTGATAAGGAGCCGATCCAAAATATCAATGACGAGGCGATGATAAGCCGGTCGCCATGTAGGGGCGATAGTCACCATCCAGGAAGGGATGGCGAGCCTGATCGCTAGCTCAACACACTCGGCGCTGATGAAGCCGGTGTTGAGATAGATCATCACGCCGAGGCCGGGGCGGCGGTCGTGATATAAGGATGGCGATAATGGGTAGCCGATCCGAATAATGATGACGAGGCAGAGATGAGCCGGTCGTCATGTAGAGGCGACGGTCACCATCCAGGAAGGGATGGGGAGCCCGATCGCTAGCTCAACACACTTGGCGCTGATAAAGCCGGTGTTGAGATAGGGCATCACGTCGAGGCCGGGGGGCCGATCGTGATGCGAGGTCGTCAGCACTATGAGGCTGAGCAAAACGTCCAAGCAACGGTCGCCATCCGATGAAGGAATGACTGAGACCGGTCTTGGGGAATATGATCACGTCGAGGCCGAGGGCCTGCCATGATCGGAACTGAGGGGCCGACCCAAAAATCCATGCAATGGTCGCCACCCAGTAAAGGAATGGCTAAGACCAGTCTTGATATAAGGTAACGCGCCTTGGCCGAGAGGCCGGCCGCGATGCGAGGATGACGACTATGATAAGCCGGTCCAATGTATGATGACGAGGCAATGATAGGCCAATCGCCATGTAGAGGCGACGGTTGCTATCCCGGAAGGGAATAGCAAGCCCGATCGCTAGATCAAGACACTCGGCGCTGAGGGAGCCGGTCTTGAGATAAAGCATTACGTCGTGGCCGAAGGGCCCGATCGTGATGTGAGGACGAAGATGCTGAGGAGCATGTCCGAGATATGATGACGAGGCAATGATAAGGCCAATCGTCATGTAGAGGCAACGGTCACCATCCAGGAAGGGACGGCGAGCCCGATTGCCAACTCAAGACACTTGGCGATGAGAAGCCGGTCTTGAGAAGGAATAATCACACCAAGGCTGGGAGGCCGGTCGTGATGTGCGGATGGCGATGATGATGAGCCGATCCGAATAATGATGATGACGAGGCGGAGATGAGCCGATCGTCATGTAGAGGCGACGGTTGCTATCCCGGAAGGGAATAGCAAGCCCAGTCGCTAGCTCAAGACACTTGGCGCTAAGGGAGCCGGTCTTGAGCTAGATCATCACGTCGAGGCCGGGGGGCCGATCGTGATGCGCGGATGGCGATGATGATGAGCCGATCCGAAGATCCAAGCAACGGTCGCCATCCGGGAAGGGATGACTAAGACCGGTCTTGAGATAAGGTATCACGCCTTAGCCGAGAGGCCGGACGCGATGTAAGGACGACGGCGATAATGAGCCGGTCCAACATATGATGACGAGGCGATGTGAAGGCCGATCGTCATATAGAGGCAACGGTCGCCATCCAGGAAGGGACGGCGAGCCCGATTGCCAACTCAAGACACTTGGCAATGAGAAGCCGGTCTTGAGGAGAAATAATCACGCCAAGGCTGGGAGGCCGGTCGTGATGTGCGGATGGCGATGAGGAGCCGATCCGGATAATGATGACGAGGCGATGATGAAGCCGATCGTCATATAGAGGCAACGGTCACCATCCAGGAAGGGACGGCGAGCCCGATTGCCAATTCAAGACACTTGGCAATGAGAAGCCGGTCTTGAGGAGAAATAATCACGCCAAGGCTGGGAGGCCGGTCGTGATGTGCGGATGGCGATGAGGAGCCGATCCGGATAATGATGACGAGGCGATGATGAAGCCGATCGTCGTGTAGAAGTGACAGTCGCCATCCAGGAGGGGAATGGCGAGCCCGGTCGCTAGCTCAAGACACTTGGCGCTGGGGAGGCCGGTCTTGAGATAAAGCATCATGCCGAGGCCGGGGGGCCCGGTGGTGATGAGCGGATGGCGATGATGATGAGCCGATCCGGATAATGATGACGAGGCAATGATGAAGCCGATCGTCATATAGAGGCGACGGTTGCTATCCCGGAAGGGAATAGCTAGCTCGGTCGCTAGCTCAAGACACTTGGCACTGGGGAGGCCGGTCTTGAGATAAAGCATCACCCCGAGGCCGGGGGGGGCGGTGGTGATGAGCGGATGGCGATGATGATGAGCCGATCCGGATAATGATGACGAGGCGATGATGAAGCCGATCGTCATATAGAGGCGACGGTTGCTATCCCGGAAGGGAATAGCTAGCTCGGTCACTAGCTCAAGACACTTGGCACTGGGGAGGCCGGTCTTGAGATAAAGCATCACGCCGAGGCCGGGGGGCCGGTGGTGATGAGCGGATGGCGATGATGATGAGCCGATCCGGATAATGATGACGAGGCGATGATGAAGCCGATCGTCATATAGAGGCGACGGTTGCTATCCCGGAAGGGAATAGCTAGCTCGGTCGCTAGCTCAAGACACTTGGCACTGGGGAGGCCGGTCTTGAGATAAAGCATCACGCCGAGGCCGGGGGGCCGGTGGTGATGAGCAGATGGCGATGATGATGAGCCGATCCGGATAATGATGACGAGGCGATGATGAAGCCGATCGTCATATAAAAGTATGACGGCGTTGGGGAGGCCGTTCATGAGATGATGGAGCAAGAGCTTCGGCATTGGGAGCCGGTCTTGAGATGAATAATAATTTTGGGGAATTTATTTATTTTTATTGCTCGAGGCCGGCAAGTGCGCGGTCCGTCGGCTTCCCTCTTTTTTTTTTTTTTTTTTGGATGGCCGAAGGGTTACTGTCCCTTCGTCCATGTGCGGTATTTTGTCCGCTACGCTTTTCGCGTGTGTTAGTGCGAGGGAGTAAATACGCCCTCGGCTTGGTGTGTCAGTGGCATCCTTTTTTGCCTTTCCACGTCTATCGGCGACGAGGGACCGGACTAGGCATCGTCTTTTGACGGCCGCCCTTTGTGGTCCTGAGCGAAATTTTACTGACGGGTGGAGTTTTTGTAACCTCAGCCTTAATTCAGGCCTGTCGTCCTGCGGTTTCCGCGCGGACGACGCGGTATGCTTCTCTGTTTGAAGACGTTGGACCATGCACACAGGTCCTTCGTCCTGCATATCGCCGGCCGATTTGGGTGTTTCACCGCTTGTGCCGATACGATATTTAGGTGCGTTGTTTATTGCAACGGCTTTGTAGGCGCGTTGTGGATCGCAACGGCCTTAGGTGCGTTGTGTATTGCAACGGCTTTGGGTGCGTCGTTTATTGCGACGGCTTTAGGTGCGTTGTTTATTGCAACGGCTTTGAGTGCGTTGTTTATTGCAACGGCTTTGGGTGCATCGTTTATTGCGACGGCTTTGGGTGCGTCGTTTATTGCGACGGCTTTGGGTGCGTCGTTTATTGCGACGGCTTTAGGTGCGTCGTTTATTGCGACGGCTTTAGGTGCGTTGTTTATTGCAACGGCTTTTGGATGACGCAATTAGCGTGTAGGGGAATGAGGTGTACCGCTTCTAGGCATAATGTCGTGTGCGGCCGTTGATGACTCTCATTTTGTATTTGGGCCGAAGCCTGCCCTGCTTAGAATTCCAGCAGGGATATATAATTGATTAGGCCTTTTCTTTGAGAATAAGCCCGAGTCTTTGAGATTAAACAGCCGGCCCATATATTAGTCCACTCCCCTTAGCATCTGCAAGCTCGTTCGCAGGGAGGAGCGTGAAACAGAGACAAGGAGATACCTCGCGTCGCTGGAGCCCATTGTGGACGAGGAGATCCCCGATGTCCCCACCTGAACCAACCCGGCTGTGCTAGGCGCTGCTAGGCTATGGAGCAAGGCTGCTGGTCCGCGGTTTGGCCGATGCGTTCCGGCCGTCGTGTTCTGGCCGTTGCGGTCCGGACAGGGTGGTCCCGTTTTTACCGATGCGGTTCGGTCCGGACGATGCGGTCCGGTCCGGACGATGCGGTCGCTTGACAGGGTGGCCCTGTTGTGGCCGATGCGGTGCCGGCTGAAGTGGTGTCGGCCGATGCGGTGCCGGCCGATGTGGTGCCGACCGATACGGTGCCGGAGATGTGGTGTCGGCCGATGCGGTGCGGGTGATGTGGTATCGGACGATGCGGTGCCGGGCGATGCGAAGCCAGACGATGCGGTGCCCCCCTTTTAGCAGGTGCGGTGCGCCGATGTGTTGCCGGCCGATGCGGTTGCTGGAAGAGGGCGTTGCTGGCCGACGCAGTGCCGGCCGACGCAGTTGCTGGCCGGTGCAGTCTGGCTCATGTCGCTAGCTGATGCCGCTGACCGATGGTGCACACCTGGTGGAGACGATGGGCTGTTGGTGACCTCAAGTTGGGATGGACGAAGTGGCGTCCATAGCCGATGCGAGGCCCTTTGCCGAGGTGGTGCCCTGGGTACTGGTCATCACTTGGTGGAGACGGGGTTCTTTTTTCCGGAAGTGATCAACTCTACTGCCTTTATTCTGGCCGAGGAGATCTCTGGCTGAGAGGCCATCCCTTCCCCAACTAGGCCGAGGTGGCATTTTGCTTTAGCTGAGGCTTGCCGAAGGTCCCACCATCTCTTTGCTTGACTTTTTCATTTGTTTTAGTATGTTGGGAGGGCCGTGCAGCGTGCAAGTGGTCTGGCCGATGTGCAGCAACTACGGCCCAGGCTGCTATTCCTTTCCTTTTGAATGTACGTAGTACATTATACTTCCTCCGTTCTTTTTTAGTTGCAACAGTCAACTTTTGCACATTTGCCAACACACACATTTGACCGTAAGTATATCTTAATCTCTATTAATAAAAAAAATATTAAAAATCAGATTTTGAAAATTTGTAATGAGATGAATTGAAAAATATATTTTTTTAAAAATAATTTCAATAAAATAATAGTGTAAAATGTAGTCAAAGTAGATCATGTGAACAGTGCAAAAAGTCAACATGTTGCGATTAAAAAGAGACGGAGGATAGTAGATGACAAGAGGGGATGACTCTTTTCCCAACCGAAGGCATACTTTGTCTCATTTAGCTGAGGTGTCAATTTTTTTTGAGAATATGGGAGCTATGGTGACATATGGGCATATGGCCGAAGGACCAATTTGCTCCTAATTTTATTGGAGGTGTAGTGGATGGGAGGATCTCACTTGATATATTCTAGCTCTCAATGAAAGCACCAAATGATAGATTATTTAATCCTAGAGAGAAGTGAGAGCTAGAGAGATAAAGTGATATGTATAATGAATTCCAATCAACCATCCCCCCTTTTACATGGCTCCCATAGGGAGTATTTATAGGAGAAAAGAGGGCTGGGCTTCCAGGCTTGGGCCTGGCTGGCCCAGTTACAATAAAAGGCCAATAAATGGCTAATAAATAGTATCTAATCTATTTTAATGGGTACATATGAATAAATGTAGTGTACAAGGAAATAAATGCTATCTACTGAACATATGTGGGCCGCTGTCCGGGCCGCTGTCTGGGCCCAATAGTCGTGATACCCAGGGTCCGAGTCTATATACTCTATCAATACTCAAAACCTTTTTAATTATTGTCTAAATAATTGTGCCATTTTCAATGAGAACCTATAAGTGGGATAAAACATAAATTTATAATTTGTGTTTTATTTTATCCAGTGTCTTACATAAATAATTACTATTTCATTCCAATTATTAATAAAATAGGTCTTGATTTATAGGTGATAGATGGTAAAATTATTTTTCCTTTACTATCCCTCTATTTGAGTATGTCATTGTTTGAAGTGAACATATTGTAGAAAAACAATTTTCTAATTTGATCTGATCTGGTTCGTCTGATAATCTGATATGGTCTTGTATAATTTCTAATCTAACATGGAGTTCTAAATTTTAGGCAGGACTCCTTTAAATGTGTTTTTAATTGGAATGAAATGTTATAGTCTAATACGATAGTATAATTCAATGTGGTTTGATCAGATATGATGTTAAGGGTGGTATAGTTCTTGGCTAGAATACTAACAGGGCATTTTTGTATTATGAAGGGCGGTGCGGAATAAACGTTATAGCAGTGGCGACTTTTAGAGGAGTTAGGCCAGACATTTGCCTTGGCCCTTGCGCCTCATTCCCTCACGATTGTGTGTTTGGCATGCAAACTTTAGTTTAGTCTTGAGGCAAATAAGAGTTAGAGTTCTGTAAAAATTAGGCTTAAAGTTATTGGATTGGGTTAATAATCTTAATATTGATTATCCCCCGCTTTTGGTATATTGATAATCAGAAGATACATAAAGTAATTTTTTATTTAATGCTGCCCCAAAGTATCCTTATACTTTGCACTTACAATCCGTTACTTCATTATACGGAGTATTATATACTCCGTATATAACAGAGTTAGTTATCATTTAAAAGAGTTGGTTATTTTCTAATATGAAAATGAGAACTTTTTAAATGCAGGCTGCAGCATTATGTTGGAGCCGTATCATTCATAATCCTTGTATTTCCATATTTGCATGTACGCACTTTAGTATAGAATATTGTGTAGGCTAATTCTTAGGAAGATATTTTTATTCTTTCTTTATTCGTTTCTTTCCTTGTATGGCTTTACAGCCTCGTAGCCTAGCATGTACCTATGTATATATATTTGTAAACTCATTCTGGGAGAGACACGAATAAAACCTAATTCCATACACCATAGCTTTGTTCTCTCTTGTTAGCACATATATAGCCACATACAGTAGCTCGGTTCTCTTTTGACATGGTATCAGAGCAGTGACACGATCCTGCCAGCAAACCTCTCAACATCTCAACGACCTTCTCCTATTTTCTGCCATGACGACCCCCGAAACTAAAACCGCCCACTCAAACCCAGATTTGAGGAATGATACGGCTCCAACACATTCAAAAGAGGAAAATTCATATTAATTTTAATATGCGATGGTGGAATTATCATTTAAAAGAGTTAGTTATTTTCTAAAATGAAAATGAGAACTTTTTAAATGCAACATTCAAAAGAGGAAAATGATAGTTTTTTTTTGGGAGGAGGAAGTGTAAGTTTTTGTCCGTTTTGCATATGTTTACATTTAAAATTTTACGGAGTATTATTTTGATCAAATTATATGATGCACTTTGAATATGCATTGTTTTTCACATTGTCTGATTTTATTCAATTTATCACATGTTATTTTGTATGACTTTTGTGTTGTAGAAATCACATTAATATGATATGTCGTGTTAACTGTTTTTTTCATTTGGAGCCTCTAGAGTTCTAAAGACGCCTCTAGGTTGTAGTTCTGAGATTATGTAGCTCTAGTGTGGTTTAGAGAAAGTCAAAGTTCTATAGTGTACTACATATGTATAAGGAGTTGAGTATAATTAAAAAGATCTTTATTACTCTTATTAGTGTTATTTGAGGACATTAGAATGCGTAGAATGTTTCAAGAGATTTGTTGAATTCTAATCTAATATGGATTTCTAAATTTGTTTTTAATCGGACTGAAATTTTCAAGTCTGAACTGGTCTGTTTTGCTTGATTTTTTTCGAATTATGAAGGACGGTGCGCAATAAAGGTTGTTGTTCTGGAATTATGTAGTTTTTATGTGGTTTAGAGAGTCAAAATTCTAGATTATATGATGGGTGGAGTTTAATTAAGAACATCATTATTACTCTTATTAGTGTTATTTGAGGACATTAGAATGCGTGGAATGTCTCATGAGATTCAGGAGATTTGTTGAATTCTAATCTAATATAGAGTTATAGATCTGTTTTTAACCGGATTGAAAGTTTCTGGCCTAACCTGGTCGGGTTTACTTAAATTTGGTCTTGTCTAAATTGATATGATAGATGTCAGATCTATGGACATTTGAGAAACTTTTACATAAATAAGGTGTAAAACTTTATTGAATTCTAATCGAACACAACACAGCTTACCATAATTCATAACTATATTCGTGAAATTTTTGAGAACCATGTTTTAAGATTTTTCTTTTGAATTATAGTAGTACGAAGTATATGCTCACATAGTCACATGATCGAGGTCTAGTTCTAAATTAATTAACGTAATTATAATTTAGCATTTGAAAGAATTATAAAATAGAATTCTAAAAGAATTCTAACATGAGGTCTAGTTCTAATATAGCACTACGTAGAATTGATAGAGTTCTTAAAATAATGTAGCATAGAATTCTAATTTAACTTAAATAATGTAACGTCGTGGAATTAGTACGCATGATACCGTTGCCGAGTACAAAATTAGAAAGATAATTTAGAAGTTTATAATTAATGTTTGCTTAAAAATAACACATGATAAAATTTTCCATAGTTGTATCTTTGAAATGTATTATTTATAAAAAATTTATGTTTCGATTATTACCTACTACTTGAAATGAGAATCTTTTTATAGATTTAATTAACTTGACCTTCTAGGTAATATATTTAAAATCTAAAGTAGGCAACATTTTCGTTCAATAATACTTAATTAAAATGAATCTAATGAAAACTAAATCGATTCGCTACCCGTCGTGTTATGTAGCCAGCCTATTGTCACCACCATCACCTTTATTAAAATTAGAATGTTACAAAATTATATATTTTAAATTTTTTTCTTAAAGAAGAAGTTTGAAGGACGACTAATTTTCTCAATTGCAAGTCATAGGAGGTCTAATATCTTAAAAAAAAAAAATGACCACATCCATTATTAAAAACATAAATTACAAAAATGTGTAGTTATAAGTTTCGAAAAATAGTACGTTACATATGAAATCTAATGGATAAAAATAGCCATTGAACAATTTCTTTTTTTATAGATAAAAATAATTGAAAAGACGAAGTTCATTTGGATGCAACTAATAGTTATACAAAAAATGTCTCTTTTAGTGGGAAAACATGTTTAGATGATATGTTAAAAAAATAAGACGTACTCAATAAATAAAAATATGCATTATCAATCAATGTCATAATCGATTAAATAAGTGATTTTCCAATAGTTATAATTACTCATACATATGATAGTGCGCACGCACATATATATAATAAAATTAAAACAAAAACCCTTTCCCCCTGCATTTCACGGGTAAAGATACAATCATGAGATCTTAATTTTAAAGTTTACATCTATATTTTTTAAAAACTAAGCCTAAAAACCTCCATCTATGTTATATTCAAAATTTTCTCTTTATTTTTACATATGCAATATTGGTGTCATATTAAAGATATTAAAAAATCATAACTTTTAATATATATTTTATAAATTAAAAATAAAGGGAAAATAGCTCCAAATAAGACTAAATTGATGCTAAAATTCCGAAATAGCAGTAGTATAATTTTATTCCCTGAATAGGACTTTTCTTCCAATTTTACCCTTTTAATTCATTTAAACCATCTGCAGCTCACAACCTCCCCATGATTTTATTTGTCCGTCGCATTTCAACCTGGCCGCACTCTGTGCCGACGAGCAGCGGCAACGTGCGCCGGCGAGCAACAGCAACGTGCACCAGCGAGCAGCGGCAACAACCGCCAGGTCTCCTCTTCCTCTCACTCCTCCGTTTCTTCAAATTTCCCATCTGAATCTGGTGTGGTGGTGATGCTCTGAGGTCTTCTTCTCTCTTCTTCTCTGTCGATCTATATCTGTGCAGTACCTTTGCTTCTCAGTCTTCCTCATTTGGATTTTTCAACTGCTCTGGGAGGATTCAAACTCCCATGGTTTACTTGGCTTCCGGGAGGACTCTAATGGCTTGAGTAAATACAATTAGGTTGTTAAAATTTCCATTTAAAAAAAATGCCATCAAATTGGCATTTTTACTCTCTAATAATTTTATATTTTTCCTACAAAAATGCCATTAAAATGGCAATCTCGATTTAGGTTGGCATTCTGTTCAAAATTTTGGCATCAATGGTGAGGTTCCTCAGTTCTGTGATAGCAGCGGCTGGACTTGCGGCGAGGGCGGCGGGATCCGCAGGGTCGGCGGCAGGCGGTCGACAGAGGCCAGATCTGATCCGATCTAGGGAGACGGCGGCCAGATCTAGGACGGTGGTGAATAGATTTGCAGCAGCGGGTAGTTTTGATGTTGCGGCGGCCGGAGGCAGCTGGTCATGCTCTTTGTCGGTTGGAGTCTATTTGTCAAGCTTCCAGGGGTATTTTTGTCAAGCTACAAATTATAACTCCTATTTAGGGAATCTTTATACTTTAAATCCTATTTTGGCAATTAAGAATATAATTACTCCCATTTAGGTAAATCTCTCAAAAATAAAATTACAAATGAAAAACTTATATTTTTTAAAAAAAAAGATAATTTTTTTGTTGGAGATTCCTGAGTTGTGTTTACTCCTAACGTAATAACACTTCTAAATGCAAATCCAGAGACGAGAGTACCTCGTACTCCAAATATCCTAACCTAATACCAATTCTAATTTCTAATTTAGAATATTAAAGGTTAGCCTAGAAGATGACACATGACAAAACTTTCCATAATTGTATCTTTGAAATTTATTATCTTTAATTATCTATAAATACATAATGGCATCATATTTAAGTACACCTACAAATTGAATTGATTATAGTGTTACATTTTTTAGATCTATTTGAGGGTTTGCCATCGCCTTCCTCTCGGTTCCTCGCTTCACAAATCCGCTATTCCGTAATAACACTCCTGGCCTATTATTTTTAATCACTCTGAAAACTCACATTAAGGATCTTCTTAAAAGCCCCGACCTAGTATTTTTCTCCTGCAATCATTTGTTCCTCGTCTACTCCTCCTGTACTTGGCGCTTCAGACCTACAGTAAAACACAGAGCACATCCTCCATTGTCCAATTTCCTCCTCTGAATCCATTAGGTCGCCATAGCCTCCTTTAGGGAGTATTTATATATCACAATGTGCATAGACTGATGGCGAGAGGAATCAGAGGGTGCTGAAACTATTCTATCTTGCACTCACTGTGGGAAACCGGCTCGTCTTCAGTGCCCCAAATGTATGGAGTTAAAGCTTCCTCCTCGTGAAGGAGCTTCCTTCTGCATGCAGGAATATTTTGAGGCTTCCTGGAGCTCCCACAAAGTAGTCCACTTAAAGGCAAATCGGTCTTCTCTCTCAACTGATGGATGGTCATATTGCTTGAAGAAGGGGCAGTCTAGAACGGCAAAACTTCATCATTTTGACTGGACCGGGACACTAAAGCCATACCCGATCTCAAATAAACGTGTTGTTCCTGGTCACATCGATCAACCTGATTGGGCTGTTGATGGTATCCCAAAAATTGAGCCAAACAGTGATCTACAGCATGTTGTTGAGATCAAAACTCCAGAGCAAATTGAACGAATGAGAGAAACTTGTCGTATAGGAAGAGAAGTTTTAGATGCAGCTGCTCACATTATTCAACCTGGTGTAACCACGGATGAAATTGATGTTGTGGTTCATGAAGCTACCATTGCTGCTGGTGCATATCCATCTCCTCTAAACAGTGGCGGACCCAGAAAGTTGGAGGCACGGGTCCCTACCCTTGCGTATCTCTAATTAATAAAAACTATTAAAAAAATACGGAGTATTAAAGAAGTTAGCATAGTACTTCATGGTTAACTTACATCATCAAAACATTTAAATATTACTCCCTCCGGTTCTTAATTAACTTTACACTTTTCCTTTTAGACCGTCCCATATTAAACTTCACACTTCTTTTTCTACACCAAAACAGCGCAAAACAGTGCACTTTACAGTAAAATTTCTTAATCTGTGTGAAGTCAAAGTGTCAAGTTAATTAAGAACCAGAGGGAGCATAAAGCAAAAAATTACAGGATCAGCTTCCAAAGATACAAAATCAACATGTTTTTCAGGTAGATTATCAGCTAAATTAGCTGCACTTTCAGCAATTACCTGATCCAATTCTTCATTTACTAATAACAAATCATTTGAATGAATATCTGAACTACTATCGAACTCTGAATTTCCTTAACTCTCAGTACAATACCGAAATATCTTTTCATCCTAATTCATATAGTATTGAAAATAACGTTTATAAATACAAACATACTTCCCCCGTTCCCCTTTAATTGCAACAGTCAACATTTCATGTTTGTCAAGACACAAGTTTGACCATCAATATCTTTCATTCCTTATTAGTAAAAAAATAAAAAATTTATATTTTGAAATTTTAGAATGAGAAAAATTTAACAATATTTTTTAAAAATTCAGTTTATAATACATTAATAAATGTAGAATATAGTGCAAAAAGTTCAATGTTGCAACTAAAAGTTTAACATTTAAAGAAAGCTTTTTAATTAATCCCAAACAAAAGATATGCAAATTAAAAAAGAAACAATAAAAAACATGGGAGGTAAGGCAAGGAGAAGTTGGGAATCGAACTTGGAACCTCAAGTGATATTGAAAGCCAACTCGCGTTTCATGCCATTCCACTACTACGGTCTTTTGCTTACATAGTCGTTGTTATTGTATATATACATTCCCTAATTAATTTTATATATAATATATACTATCGTATAATATATAGGTAATTTTTTCGAAGTCCACGGGGTCCCGGGACCCCATGGGACCCTTAGTGGGTCCGCCTCTGCCTCTAAACTATTATTTTTTTCCCAAATCATGCTCCACTTCAGTTAATGAAGTGATCTTCCATGGGATTCCTGATGCTAGGAAGCTAGAGGATGGTGATGTAGTAAATGTTGATGTCACAGTTTGTTATAAGGGGTTTCATGGTGATCTGAATGAGACATTCTTTGTTGGTAATGTTGATGAAACTTCTCAGCGACTGGTTCAATGTACATATGAATGCTTAGAGAAAGCTATATCAATTGTTAAACCAGGAACACGTTTTCGAGAAATAGGAGAGGTCATAAATCGACATGCAACAAGTCAGGGTTCTCTGTGGTGAAATCATATTGTGGCCATGGTATTGGGGAGCTGTTCCACTGTGCACCAAATATTCCCCATTATTCAAGAAACAAAGCAGTTGGTGTAATGAAGGTTGGGCAGACCTTTACTGTAGAACCCATGATCAATGCAGGGGTTTGGCGTGACCGGACGTGGCCTGATGGATGGACAGCTGTAACTGCTGATGGGAAAACCAGTGCCCAGTTTGAACACACGCTGCTGGTGACTGAGACAGGAGTTGAAGTTCTTACTGCTCGACTGCCCTCGTCTCCCAGCGTGTTCCCCTGGCTGAAGTCTACAACACATTAGATGTCTTTGAAAAGTGTGGCATTTCTTATTCAAGGAGACAGTTACATCCACATTCCCCCTTCCCTATATTATACTCCGTATTTTTTAGTGTTGTAATTTTGTCTTTTGCAAAAAAAAGTAGTTTATTAGTAGGGTGTAAGAATCAGAATTGAAATTTTAAGATATCCCTTTTAAGATTAAAAAGAGAGAGAGAGATCTATTATTGTAGGCAATATAATTGGCAACTCTATTGGCGCCCAAATGAATAAAGGAGAATGTGGATTGCTTGGCATTGTAGATTTTCGGAATTAGAGGAACATTAGTTCATTGAGTCCGATGGTGCAAGCTTTCCCAACTGAATAATAAAGTTGGAAGAGATGAGATTGTAAGAGGTCAAAACTGGATAGTGGCTTTCAAAAGGGCAAGAGTACGAACCTTATTCCGGAAAATGCACTACGTATACCGTAATAGTGTAATACCGGTGCATGGTGCTCGGTGAGCACCATGCTCCCATGGCTATATGTAATGTAACTCGTGTGAATCCACATGTAACTTTAAGTTAATCAAAATGTAAATTACATTCATTCACATGTAACTTGTTGAAATGTAAACTGTTTTAAATGAAATGTAACTTGGAAACAAATTAGTTAATTAGATGTAACTTGGGATATGTGACTTTAGGCTGTTGAAATCTAAAACGCTTTTACAGAGATGTAACTCCATGTAATAATTAATATATATATACACACTCCATATCTATAGGACGGCCCAAATAGCTAATGATCTTCACCTTCTCCGGCTCAAGAGTGTCGCCGGCCAGAATCTTGTAGTTCTGCAAAACAATTCTAGTGGTCTGCTGCTTATCAGTCCTCCCCTTCGCGACGGCGCTGTCACAACGTTCTGCTGGTTCTCCATCGGCTTCCGCACATAGATCATGAAGTATTGGAAGGAGACGGTGTTCCTAAAGATGAAGTCAGCCCAGTGCGTTTTTGAGTATCGCAACAAGAGTTGTTGTGTTAGAATTGTGTTGCTTGATTTTTAATTAATAAAACTACGTAGTTTTGGGATCGGTACACCATGCGCATGTTGCACCGATCCCACGGTATAATTTGCCCGGAAAATGTAAGTAGCATGCCCTTTATAATTGCCATTATCATCACGGCAAATCAGCCTCGTCCTGGGAAACCAATTGGGCCTAATATGATATTATAATCATGGAATCCCAATATGATATTAGAGCCAATTTAACTCTAAAGAATGATTAGACCATGGTAAGTCTCAACAATAAATATGATTTTAAAATTGGTCTGTTCTAACAAGACACCTCACGAGAGTGTTAAGTCACCCTACACTGGCCACATATATAGATAATAACTAGCATGGAAAGGGCTGGCTGACATTTGTGTGTGGAACCCCAAGCCTTAATAAATTGTTTGTGTGAGCTTTTGATATGCTTTCATTCCTTTCAACTTATTATTTTGCATGTATTTCATTGCATAAACTTAATGTATTAATTTCAGGTTTGATCTTTCACAAACATTACATGGTTCTTGGAATCCCAATAACAGGAGTTCAAAACTTTTCACATTTTACTTTTAACAAACTTCCCCAAGAGCTAGTTTTTATCGACAAGTGCTTAAGATTTGTAATCTTAAATTAACACATCAACAACTTATATTGTACTGGAGGGAATTATTATGGCATTAGAGAAACTTATCTAAGCCAACTAGTTACACCTTTTGAATAGCAGA
Source organism: Cuscuta epithymum (assembly GCA_945859915.1). Lineage (NCBI taxonomy): Eukaryota > Viridiplantae > Streptophyta > Magnoliopsida > Solanales > Convolvulaceae > Cuscuta > Cuscuta epithymum. Next base: position 29,491 of record CAMAPF010001078.1, read on the forward strand.
GATAACTTGTTCCATGCTATGGAAATTGCGCTGCTCTTTCATGAGATACTTTGCAATATTCAGAGCTTCCCGCTCACAGATTGCACGTTTTTCAGCAGCATGAATTGACTCAAAATCTTCAACATGAGCAACACCAACAATCCGCCTAATCATCAGAGTCCAACCATTCATATTTAGAGGGCTATGTTGTTACTAGTCGGGAAATAAAAATTACAAAGGATATGGTCATTTGGAGTGTAAAACTTTGGTTCATTAGGTCCACATAATTAACTGTTGTAGTTTTAACTGATTTGATCTGTTTAAGCTTGAATTGGTCAGACCTGAATTAGTCTGTTATTATTTGTATTACTCCATATTATATTATACTCTGTACTATTCAATATTGTTCTTGTCTGATGTGTTCCGACCTAATTTTTTTTATATCCGGTCTGATGTGAAGTTTGATCTGTTCTGGTGATTGAAATAAATGCAAATGAATGAGAACACAAATAAAAAAGGGTAGAAGTCACTCAACTTGATACTAATAGTAAAGAGTGTTAAGAATATGGTAGGATCAAAACCTACCTTATCATCTTGGCAGCACCAAATCCAAGTGTGTCATGGAACAAATCATTCATGTATTTTTCTCTTACCAGATTCCAAACCTCGGAGTTGTTGTATATGGAAGACAAATATGCCTCACCTTGACCATCTTTGTGTTCATCCCATAGAGAAGTGAGTTTTTGGTGAAAGAGGTTCCAAGTATCTCCTATTGTTTTCAAAAGCCAAGCCTTGTATGACTGCATATGCCCACAAACATATAAGAACACGCCCTTAACTCTTATAATATGAATCTCGGTGAGAAAATGAGCTTACGTCAGTTGAAACCTAAGCCCGCCCCACATTCAAAAGATCGGGAGAAATCGTTTTAATGCAAGTGTTCGCTTAGTATGAATCTTTTTCTAGGTTCACAAATAAAAATATGTGCTTGATTTTGATCCAAAACGGATGATTGTATGATAACAATGTTGACTTAGAGTACTATTTGTCATTCTACCAAATAAATTGGCAATCGCCCAAGATCTAACATGCAATAAGAACATCGCAAATCCATACAGTATACCTGGCGATCATTACCCTCATCTGCATGTCCATCTTGAGCATAGTAAGCCAAAATCAAGTTTCCAATAAAGGCTCCAACATCAAACCCCATTGGCCCGTAAAAGGCGAACTCGGGATCTATGACTTGAGTTGTCCCGGGAGTAACCATGACAGAAGTATGAAGATCCCCATGTATAAGAGCTTCTCCTCTTTCAATGAACCTTCACATAAATTACCCATATTTCACTCGCAAATACGAAGAATAACAAATCCAGTACAAGTATGTGCATAATACATTTATAACTAGTTATCTAGCTAAGGAGACAAGTTAATACTCTAACTAAAATACACAAAATGTGGGAGGGATAATACAAGAACTACGTATATAAAATGATAGAACAATTAACTCTACAAAAATAAATTGTAAATGAGAAGTAACTGAAGAGGGAATGAGTATGTTTAATGTTATTAATTACTTGGATTTCAGTTCAGCAACTTCAACCTTCAAAATGTTATCACTACGAACTGCCTCGACATTAGCATCAAGAAATGGAGAGGTCCAGCGGTTATATTGAGAAACCTTGTATGGATGAGAGAAGACAACCTGAGCAGTGTGCCTGCACATTTCCATGTTTCCACAAAACTCCGCAACCCCGCGTTTATGCTCCGTGGTGCTCATAGAAAGCAGGGAAGTGAAAAACAGAGTCTTGGCCATATAGTCTGACATGTGATCTGCAATGGATATACAACCCCCGCAACAAGTCCCTTCCTTAAGTTTATATGAGGGGGTTCGATGTATCGCATCCCAATGAGACACATCGTACTGTCAAAATGGTATACTTCCGGTGTATGCTCCGGGCATAATTTCCCATGCTCCTTTAAAGCCTTGGCTTCATAATAGGCGCGATCTTTTGACATCGGCCATGACTCCCCTATTAATCGTATATATGGAACAACCTGAAAAGTGCACACACCTTTGTCATTTTTTAAAATTTTACCAAAGATGCATGTATAATGTAGAAATTAATTATTTTCTGGGTAAAATATGAATACATTGCATGGTTTGGTGTAATCTATTTCTGAAGTACACCTAAAGGCGTGCATTGTGTTAACGGGAGTTAACTATGTAAAATTATAAAGTATTTTACTACCCCTTATTCCCCTTAAGTGAAACAATTTACATGGTACAATGTAATGTGCCCTTTGCCTCCCTATTTCATATAAATAGTGTATATTATGCATCTCATCCAACCTCTGCAAGTGTGGGACCTAATGGAAGCTCAATAGAGTTCTACAGAAGTGAACATTATTGTGAGCTTATCACTTTCTTTTTTCATTTTTAGCCTCCTATGGGAATGAATATGTTTTTGAATATTATACTCTTTTATATGTCAATTTCATATGTCCATTCATGTTAGCGAATCCAAATCTCTCGAGACTAAGGCTTGGATGTTGTTGTTCTATGGGAGACATAATACTCTATCACTCTATGCTCTCATAGCTTGACATCAAGTACTAAGGAATGTGTTCTCAAATAGGAGAAAAACGTGGCATTTTTCTGAATAGAATGACGAATATAAATAGAACTAAACTATACTCCATATCAGATTACCCAACAAAGCCTTTTATTCTATTGTACAACGCCCATGCCAGAGAGCAACCACCACCAAACCGCTGCCAAGTGCCAACCATCACCCCCACTACCAGGCCTCCGGCTGCCAATGAAGTTGCCGACCACCCAGCTGCCAGACAGTCAGCCACCACTAACCACTATGAGAGATTAATAAACCCTAAAAATACCTTAAATCTGGCAGAGATTGGGAAGATTTAAACATTATTGCTATATTCAAAGGTTATTTGAACCGAAAAATATTTTCTTTCCAAACTAAGGGTGATATAAGTTTTTTTTATGCAGGATGTCTTCAAATCAATCTTATCTTATGCTTCTTAGCCGAATGGGTTGCTATTTTGAACTAAATTGTGATGACACTCTATAAGAACAATTTCATTTGGACTGAAAATTTTCTTGTTTAGTCCTTTTAAGCCTGCTAAACGTTTTTTATTATTGTTTAGGTCTCGCCTATTTGAATCTTTATAGTTAGGTCTGATCAATTTATGTCTGGTGTGTATTAACATCAAAGCTCAAAAGTGAGACAAACAAAAATTGATCAATCCTCCACACACATGTATTGTCCCACTACTCAGGGGCGGCTTTGGGGCCAGTTGGGCCAGGCAGCTGCCTTGGGCCTCAGCTGCCAAAAGGGCCTCCTAAAATTAAAAATTAGTACTAGGGATAGAATCCGTGTGAAGCATTAGCCTGAAAATAGATAAATATGGATACACTCCCTAATGGGAATCGAACACAGTACCTACCCGCAAATTCAAACATCCCCTCCACTCAAACTAACGGTGCTTAGTTGCTCATTCATGTTGCTTGTCCGTCTTTATACCATTTCAACTTAAGACTTTTTTTTAAAGCAACATTTATGTTAGATACTCCGTACTACATTATTAATTACTCCATACACTATTTATGTGCTTCCCAATTATTGTATATCTCTCAGATATATTTATGTAGTTTTTTTAAAATTTGTACTTGGTGTCATATTTATACGGAGTATGTATTTTCCATTTAAGCCCTAATGTATTTTATTTTTAGTTAAACCCAATATACTTTGGTATTATAATATTTTTATTTGTCTTATGTTGTATTATTTTTTATTTAATTATTATGAAGGAATATATTTTTTCTATTTATAAGGTAAATTTCTGAATTTCTAGATGTTAAATACTTAAATACTTCATGATGTTATATTATTTCGCATTTCAAAAGGATGCTAAAAACTTATTCTTTTGAATATTACAAACCGTGTACAATGCACTTTGGATATGTTTTTTCACATGACGTTTTTGTTCAATTTATCTGATTTTCAATATGATTTGGCGTAATAAATATTTTTTCGTCTAGGGCCTCCGAAATTCTCAAGCCGCCACTGCCACTACTTTATTAGGGAGCTGCTGGTCCCCGGCCAGTATTGAAGCCAGAGACTGTGGCTTTTATGTATGCCACCAACGATTTCTCGTCCAGTGGCCGGAATCCGTCGTCTGAATCAACCACCATTCTTCAAGTGGCAGAAGAAAATGATGTTTGCAGAAAAAGAAACAAAAAGCAGCATGATATGCCCTTTCAGTATGAATTGGCGGACTAGTTGAACAACTTGACTACTGAGTCGTAGGCTTGGGATCGGTTCGGTTCCTGTTAAAATTTGATGGAACCGTATTAAAAATCATAGGTGTTACATTCGGTTCGGTTCTAGTTAAAAATGTAGTTGTTAAATTTGGTTCGGTTCTAATTAAATTCGGTTCGGTTCTTACCTTTTTCGGTTCCTTATAAAAATTTATTATCCTACTAAAATGAACGCATTTTACCTTCCGTTACGAAAAAATCAAATTTCAAATCATGAAATTATGACCATTACATTACACATACTTGATATCCCAATGTTCAAATATCACAAAAAGTCCAAGTGCAAACATTAAATTTAAACATAACAAAAACATAAAGGTTTAAAATAGCTAGGCATCAACTCAAATAGGTTTAACAGCTCCGAGGTACACATCCAATAGCAGGTAGTTTCAACCCCACAATAAATTCTTCTGTTAATAATGCACCATAAGTAAAAAGTGCGTAGTAATAAACTGATTGTTAATATTTGTAATTTATTATGAACAAATAACAATGTAATCAGCGGAATATTAATTCCTTTTTAGTTGAACTCAAATAACAAATACAATTACAAACAAACAATAAATATACTTCCTAAAAAACAATAAATATAAAAGTGGACTAAACTAGTTAAAATTAATTACTCAGATTGGCTTGGTCCATAATACATAAAGTATATTACGCAAGGCAAATATTTCTAATAAGAATTTTCTGCCCGAATCGCCGTCTGGCCACCTCAATTGATGTGCTTCCGGGTAGAATTTTTTGATGACATCAAATTTCATCTTTAAATTCAACCGGGAAGTGAGTTAAATAAAATATTGAAAAACAATGCGTTGTTTACATATATTTGACGTAGTATTTTTCAATAATTTATTTAACTGACTTCCCGATTGAATTTTAAGCTCACATTTGGTGGACATAATCTATATACTTCACAAGAAATAAACTCACAAAAGTTTATAAAAAAATTCCACAAAGAAGCACCTCAAATGAAGATTATGCATGCAACGTATAAGAAGTTCGGTTCCTGTCTAGGAACCGGAACCGAACTGGAACCGAACCGGAACCGAACCGATCCTATAATATAGGAATCGAACTAAAAAAGCTGAAGTCCAAGATTATAGGAACCGAACCGAACCGGAAGATTCGGTTCGGTTCGGATCGGTTTTCCGGTTTTACGGTTCTAAGTCCCAGGCCTACTCAGTCGTCGCCCTTTTCCAGCCACTTTGTGTGGTGACGGCTAATCTCACAAAATCTCAATTCTCTTTACAGCTACGGGAACTAGAAGAATCTTACTGTAAATGGAAGCAGCTCATGCTTCTCTTGTAACAAAGTGATAAATGGATTAAATTTTGAGATGGTCCAAGAAGCTCTTAGAGGAGAGTTCTTACATAATTTACTTCTTTCTAGATTTTTACCATTTAAATGTTATAAAAATTAATTGGATAAACATTGAGTAGTTTAAAATCTGGTTCATATTTTGAACTTTTTATTATGGATTAGTTTTTATAACATAAAAGTTCACAATTGGAAATTATAGTGGTCCTTAGATAAAGTTATTTTTTTTGGAATAAAATGGCGTATATTGATACCACAACATTCAAATATGGAGTAAAAGGACAAAAGGATCACAAGCAACTGTCAGCCATCGAACCAGACTTAGAGTCAATCACCTTCAAAGAAGCAATATGACTCGTTGATCATGTAATGGGCATAAATGAGCCAAAAACGGTCAAAGCAGACCTCTCATTACCCATTCTAATGCAAGAGTCTTACAACAGTAAAAATAAACAATAGAAACGGAGATGTAAACAGTCTAACCATGAAAAATAAATAGCAAAAAAATCAAAATAAAAATCACGCTTTGTCTTCAAGATCACAATTGCCATTCACCCTACCTACCAACCAAACTGCTTCAAAGATCTTGGTGGGTCTGGAGTCCGGGACCCGCCGCCTCTCCGTTTTTGGCTTGTCAAGAGCCATACTATCATCATTTGGGTCCTCCCACTCCTCATAGAGCCTCCTGCGATTGCCCGGCATCTCTTCGGTGTTCACAAGGTCCACCGTAGCCACGATCCCACCTTGTCCTCCTGTGCCCAAACTGCCCTGACAATCATTCTTCTGCTGCATCCCATTCCTGTTCTTGAAATGTCTTTGACTAGCCACCCGTTTTCTCCTGTAGGACTAGACCCCCCTCCCCCGCTCTACGTTCCACCCCAAAAGATTTTTTCAATGCCATATTATCTCCCTCAGACGTCAATGGACAAAACTTATCGAAATGACCAATGACTCTACAAATAAAACAAAAACTTGGACGTTTTTCATATTTGAAATCAACCCAGTGGCCAACACCCCCTTTCCTAAGTGTCGTTCCTTTTTCAGTGGCTTTCCTATTTTCATGCAGACCCTAATACACATATAAGCATCCCACTTTCCTTCAAAATGCCTCTCATCAAAGCTAACAAACTTGTTGACATAATTACCAACCCTCCTAGTAGTGTCAATATTCATAAAGTTATAAGAGACATTATGAATCTAAACTCAGAAGTCAGCCTCATTTAGGCTAACCTTAAGAGGAATATACTTACGCCCAACTTCCTTGAGGTCCTTGAGGATTAGCAAATGGATAAAGTTACTTTTTGATACACGAGTTGTTCTACTACATTAAAATAATGCTACAGAAACAAATAATAACTTTTTAAATATTACAAAAGTAAAATTGCACGATTCATACATATTAAACATGCATTTTGAATCCTCTGCGGCAACGGCAGTGAATTCAAAATTTTGCTTATTTTCGCTATTACAAAATTTTGTGTTTAGTAAAAGTTGATTAAAGAGACTCATAAGTTATATATATATATATATATATATATATATATATATATATATATATATATATATATATATATATATATATATATATATATATATATAGGTTTTGGATCAAATGAGAACCATGCTTAACGTGAGAACATGAGAACTCCACTTTATAGCAAATCTGATGCACTGTATCGTTTATACCTTGCATATTTTGGTGTTGTTAAAATATTTACGAATCAGCCACCACATTTATTTGATGTTGGCATGTTTTTACCAAAGTTTAAAAAGTGTAATAAATAAGCCTCATCGTGCATCAAGTTGTGGTAAAGGTGCATGGTTCTCACGTTCTCACATTAAGCGAGGTTCTCATTGGAACCGCTCCCTATATATATATATATATATATATATATATATATATATATATATATATATATATATATATATATATATATAGATTTTGGATCAAATGAGAACCTTGCTTAACGTGAGAACGTGAGAACTCCACTTTTAAGCAATTGTGATGCACTATATCAATTATTTCTTGCACATTTTCGTGTTAACGAAATAATTACAAATTTGTCTCCACACTTATATAAAGTTGGCACGTTTTGACCCAAGTTTAAAAAGTGCAATAGGTGAGCCTCATTGTGCACCGAGATGTGTTAAAAGTGCATGGTTCTCACGTTCTCACGTTAAGCATGGTTCTTATTGGAACTGCTCCCTATATATATATATATATATATATAATTTTGTTTGAGTCAGGAGGCCTCACCGGACAGCCCCCTGCAGACTTCCCCGTTTGGGGGTCTTCCCGGTGGAATATTTTGATGAAATTTTTTGATCATGTTCCTCATCAAGTCTAGTATATCCATACCAAATTTCAGCTCAACATTCGATCGGGAAGACAGTCAAATAAATTCTTGAAACATACTGCTCTTTATATATGCGCAGAATGACCAGTATGTTTCAAGAATTTATTTGACTGCCTTTCTGATCAATTTTTGAGCTGAAATTTGGTATGGATGAACTAGACTTGATGAGGAACATGCTCAAAACAATTCATCAAAAAATTTCAACGGGAAGACCCCCAAACAGGGAAGTCCGCACGGGGCTGTCCGGTCAGGCCGCCTTACTCGAACAGCACTATATATATATATATATATATATATATATATATATATATATATATATATATAGAGAGAGAGAGAGAGAGAGAGAGAGAGTACTCTTCCGGTCAGGAATTCCTGACCGGAACCGCCGTCCGGACGGCGGCGTTTGGCCGACTTCCGGGTGGAATTTTTCAATGAAATTTTTATGACATGTTTTCCATCAAGTCTAGTTTATCCACAAAAAAATTCAGCCAAAAAATCATTCGGGAAGGTCATCAAATGATTTTTGCAAGTTAACGGGAAAAATCAAAGTGTTGCATATTATTTGTACTGCATATTAAAGTTCAAAGTTTTGCATATTGTTTTTATTGCATATTGAAATTCACAGTGTGCATCTTTACATTATTTGTACTGCATATTGAAGTTCAATGTGTTGCATATTATTGAGTTAGTAAGTTAGGATTTTAAGCATGGTTAGTATGTGATCTCTCTCTCTCTCTCTCTCTATATATATATATATATATATATATATATATATATATATATATATATATTACTTACGTTTTTTCTCCATTTTGCATAAATATAAGTGCTAATTTCACAAATAGAAAAAAAAAAGTTAAGTTACAAGAATAGGAGTACAAGCTTTAAATTCCCGAAATGAAGTAACTTTTCGTATCCTAATTTTCCATATACGTTCCCTTAAGAATTTTTTTAAGTTATAATAAAAAATATACAAAAATAAAAAAATAAATTAAAAAAAACATAAAAAACTACGCTTTTACCGCCACATCTGCCACCTTCTAGCACCACCACCTCCGATCACCGGAAAAAATTAATAATGATAACTTGCACTAATAATGTCTTCTTGATCGCAATTTCATAGTAAAATTTGACGTTTTCAAAGAGTAATAATGCAACAGAAGTCTACATTGTTTTTTATTTTTATGTTTTTTTATTTATTTAGTTTTTAGTTTTTAAGTTGGTTTTTTTATTTATTTTAATTTTTATGTTACTTTTTATATTTATTTATGTTTATTCTATTTTTTATGTTTTCCTTATAAATTTAGAAACATTTTTATTAGTTTTATGCTTGTATGTATAAGTAATAAAATACTATCGTATGAGCTTTTGGGTATGTTTGACACCATTAGCTGAAAAATATATTTTTATGAGCTTCTTAATGATTGTAAGATTTTAGTGATTGAAAATATCTTAAAAGGAAAAAGTACTCATTTGATTAAAACTGACTATTTAACTTAGTTCTGCTTGGTATACAAGCTGTTGGGACTAATTAATGCTAAAAGTTACAAACTTTGCTTAGATGTTACTCACCGTAACATCTCACAAAAAATACTTTATTTTTAACAAAAAACTCTTAAAAATGATGTGTCAAACATATAACTATATAAGTGATATAACTTGAAGTTTTTAATGACTTTTTTAAATAGTACAAAAGTTAGAAAGTTAAAATTATGCCTATCAAACCATGCATATTTTTGTATAGATTTGGTAATTGGTACTGTGTGATTAAAACAAAATATAGTTACTGTTCTTTGTATCGTTTCAATTTTATCAGATGTTCCCAAATGGACATCATTGCTCTTCTCATTTACTTTTATTTACTCAAATAAGTTTTCACAAGATTTCAAAATGAAATTGTAAATATTTAGAATAATGCAGGAAGATAGAGAAGAAATACAAAAGGTGGAAATAGAAATGTAAAACAGAATTTATTTTCATGCGTTTCCAATTTGCTTAAAAACTGATAATTGAGCAAGTAATGTCAACAAACTTCCTATAAAGAAAATTGGAACAAGTATAAATTCCAATGTGAGTGTACAAGGCCGGAAGGCCCACAGGCCACAGCATAAATTACAGACTTTGGGAGACTGTGAGGCCGTTTACAACACTTTTTTTCGACTTGATTTTTTCGCGCTCTAAATTGTATAATAAGCAGAAAATGTAAGGTAAGAGTTACTTTTCTGACTGTATTAGTTGAAGTTACTGTAGATGATCATTTTAGCTATTTTTACATATAATTTTTTCTTTGTTTGATTAATAAAATATATTTCAAAAAATTTTTTCTTAAATCAGCAGATTCAGCCAATGCAGCCACTTCAGCCAGAACTTCATAAATTTAAGCAGAATCAGCCAAACCGGCCGATTTTTGAGCTACCAAACGGGCTCTGGATCTTCATATATGATATATACAATGTTTTTTAAAATAAACGAAATACGACTTCAAAGTTACAAGTTCACATAGTACCATATTTTTGAATATTTTTAAACCTCAAATGTACACGAGATATCATGATATAGACTAACCATCCACTTCTCCTACGGAACATCTCTAAAATCTCCCCTCCTCCAAACAAACCTTAACAGTACTCATGTTCTTAATTAGAATTATGAAAGATAGCTAATTAACGCATGCATTCATCAAGGCAAGCTATATATTGGCACAATGTAAGAGTCCCGTTCCTATCAGGAGTTCCTGAAGAGCAGGCCCGTGCGGACAAGCCCATCAGAGGGTCTTCCCGATGGAATTTTTTGATGAAATTTTTTGAACATGTTCCTCATCAAGTCTAGTTTGTCCATACCAAATTTCAGCTCAAAATTCCATCGGGAAGGCAGTCAAATAAATCCTGGAAACATACTGCACATTATATGTGCGCAGAATGCACCATGTTTTTCCAGGATTTATTTGACTGCCTTCCCGATGGAATTTTGATCTGAAATTTGGTATGGACAAACTAGACTTGATGAGGAACATGCTAAAAAAATTTCATCAAAAAATTCCACCGGGAAGACCCTCTGATGGTCTTGTCCGCACGGGGGTTCTCATCAGGAACTCCTGATGTGAACTGCCCTCCACAATGTAAATTGTAGTACAATTTGTACAAAGGTGAGACCTGTTACAATATTGTATGCATGCAAAAGAGAATAGGAAATTCACTTTTTTCAAAACAATTAACAATGCACGGTTAATCGGTTAATCGACGATCACTGCTGTTATTTTGTGTTTAAAGACGCTCAACCGCGAGAAATTACAAGTGTCACAGAGCAACAGCCTCTTTATCATAACTTCACCAAGTGTTATGATGTTTAATGGTGGAAACAACTGCTTCAATGCTCTCGAAATTGCGTCGTTCTTTCAAAAGCAATTTTGCAAAGTTCAGAGCTTGCCTTTCACATTTAGCTCGTTTCCCAATATCGGAAATTGATTCAAAATCCTCAACATGAGCTACACCAACAATTCTCCTGTAGTTCAAGTCATTTAATAAAAATTAAGCAATGAATTTCAAGGGCGTTCAGATCCAGTAATGTAACATGACCTAGGTTTTTTATTTATAGAATGTTATGATGTAACTAGGTAGGGTAATCTGATTACCTCAACAATATAACACTACCTTTCATGTCTCGATTTTTACAACTAGAACGGAGAGAATAAGACTGCATCCATTTTCTTATGCATTTATACGATAACCACTAAACCACAGTACTACCTCCGTCCCAGAAACAGTGTTTCCTAAGGTACATTTTTCTTTGCAAGGCTTAAATATTGGAAACCATCAATCCTAACTACATTTTAAATTTATTTATTGATTTAACTATACTTCCTTGACATTTTTATACTTTTATAAAAAATACTACTCCCTCCGTCCCCGAAAGAAGTTCCCCATTTGACTTTCACACACTTTTATGCAAGTAAACTTACCAGGAGGTAAATTTTACTGTTTTGACATTGTTTCGACACTGTTTTGCACTGTTTGACACTGCTTTGCACTGTTTGGCACTGTTTTGATGTAGATAACTTTCCATTTAAGGAAATGGGAACTTAAATTAGGGACATCCAAATAAGGAAAGTGAGAACTTCTTTCGGGGACGGAGGGAGTAATATAGTAAAAGTTAGATTATTTAGTTATCTTTAAATGTAGGTTAGATTAGTTAGTTCAAACAGGGCTATTTTTGGACAAAAATTAAGTATTCAAATAGGATTTTTTTGGACCGAGAGTAATATATACACTACTCCGCGCTTGGCCTTAACCTTTTGAGAATACTTTAAGATAACCTCATACAATGTGTAAACTTGCATTTCATTACATACAGTAATGGAAAAAACATGCGATAATATCTCATAATCCATAAACCAAAAAATCCCAGAGTCACTGGTGAATCTATAGTGTTTGACCTGTGTAATAAGCTGAAATCCTCAACACAGTGATTACTATGCAATTTGTTTCAGCGTAAGAAAAAAATTATTAGCGACCAACCATATAATAAACCAACTTCCTAAAATGCATGAACCTTAAAAAATGTACCTTATCATCTTGGCAGCGCCGAATCCAAGGGTGTCATGAAATACATCTTTCATATACTTCTCTCTAACCAGATTCTGAACCTCAGAATTGTTATATATATCAGAAAGATACACCTCACCGGGCCCATCCTTCTGTTCATCCCATAAAGCAATGAACTTTTTGTGGAAGAGGCTCCAAGTATCTGCTATTGTCTTCAAAATCCATTCTTTATATAACTGCACATGAAAAGACTCTTATGCTACGTTTGGAATGCGGGAAAAGGTACGGGAAGGAAACAAATGCTACGGAAAATAACTATTTTTGTTTACCTTTATTTTTTGAAAAATACTAAGAAAAATCAAATGCGATTAAATCTTTTTAAAGTTTTACATATTTATTTAAATCTTTGACTTTATATCATACAAATACAATAACAACATCCAAGCCTTATTCCCCAAAGATTTTGGGGTCGGCTAACATGAATCAATCCATGTTAGCTGGGCCGGCTTGGAATGAAAATACAAATGATACAAAAATATTCTTTACAAATAATACAAAATATTTGTTTTATATTTTTATATAATACCATATAAAAATAAATTCTTTTGAAATAAACATCTAAATCGAGTTTGAACACATTCTTTATTTTCCTTAAATGCTCTTACATTCTAAAGTCTCCTCTATTTTCATTCCCTAGCATTTATATGTTCCACACAGTCTATACACTTAATAAATCAGTGTGAAAATTGAGACATGAATGGGGCCCGTGCAATAATAGTACTCTGTTGGAATGGAATAAATACTCAGGGTGTTTGGTGTCCGTGTCTAGCATAGGCATAGAGACAGTGGTTGACTAAAATGATAAATATGAATCATAGGGGGATAAGTGACCACTGGTGACAAAAGCAAAAACTTGTACCTTGATTGAGTTGACTAAAAATAAAATGTTGTAACTTATTCAAACTAGACTCTTTTGCTGGGAGGGGTAAGGAAATACAAAAGCATGACCATAAAATTTTATAGGCAGCACAAACCTGGCGGTCATTACCCTGATTTGCATGTCCATCTTGAGCATAGTAAGCCAAAACTAAGTTCCCAATAAATGCTCCAATATCAAATCCCATTGGGGCATAAAATGAAAATTCAGGATCAATGACTTGAGTTGACTCGGGAGTAACCATGACAGAACCTGTATGGAAATCGCCGTGTATAAGAGCTTGTGTTCTTTCACAAAACCTGAAAAGTATCACCAAACAAATATACAAGAAGCTTCTTTAAACTTAAAGCATAGTATTATTTTAAAAAGTGAGGTGGAAAGAGCTAAATAAACATATTTTCAGTTGGAAATGTTACTTTGACTTCAGCTCTGCAATTTCAAGCTTCAAAATATTATCATTTCGCACTGCCTCTGCATCAGCATCTAGATAAGGAGTTGTCCAGCGGTTATATTGGGAAACTTTGTATGGATCAGAGAAGATCACCTGTTCTGTGAGTCTACACATTTCCACATTTCCACAAAATTCTGCAACTGCGTAGAGGAATAAATGGTTTTAGGTTGACAAGTCAAAGATACTGAGACTAAGACCCTGTTTGGGAAATGGCTGAATCTGCTTAAAATGTGGCAGAAGCGGCTGAGTATGTGGAATTATCTAAAATCTATGAAGAAAATGATATCTAAAATCTATGAAGAAAATGATATCTAAAAATGAAGTTCCAAATTTCATTTTCATTAGAGTCATCCCATCCAAATAAAGTTAACTCTAGCACTATTTTTTTCCCATCATCATCCGATTCAATAGTGGAATAAGTTAATGTTTAGTGAAAAATCTGCCTTGCAAGCAAAAACAACTCCAACCAATCAGGAAGGCACTAATTCAGATATCATCTACATCAAGGAAACATAACACTTGAATTAAGATAATACTACCAAATCTATCAGCAATGGGCATCAAAGAAGAGAAGTCTTATTACAAATTAATAATATGGGGGCCTAAAGAAGCTATTTGAAAAAAATATGGATCACTAATTCGATATATACACATACCAAATTCAAACAAAATTAGTGAAATTTTAAAATCAGATACCTGCACGTTTGTGGTCGGTAGTTGTAAGATAAATCAAGGAAGTGAAAAAAAGTGTCTTAGACATGTAGTCTGATATATGCTCAGCAAGCAATGGATACTCAATCCCTGCAATCAGTCCTTTCCTTAAGATTATATGAGGCGGTTCAATGTAGCGCATGCCAATTAAACACATGGTTCGGTCAAAATGGTAAACTTCAGGAGTATGTTCAGGGCATAAGCGTCCATGCTCTTTTAAAGTTGTCACCTCAAAATAAGCACGCTCCTTTGACATTGGCCAGGACTCGCCAATACATCTTACATATGGGATGGCCTACAAACAACAATGATACTCAGAGGGTTTTAATGAATGATCAAGTCATCAAACCATAAAAATGCTTGAGATTTATCCCATGTTTCATTAACATAAAGCACTCAGTGTCTGGCCAAAATTTCTTTAGCACTATATTATGTAATCAGACCATTGCACACTAATGATTATCCAAACCTGCATTTTTAATTAGTCACTTCTGAATTCAAATTTTACGATTCATATTACGTAAGTACCTTAACTAACAAAATTTACTCCCTATATAAGCACTTCAAATTGATCTCTAAAGAGTAAAGACATTGTAAAGCTGAGATAAAAATCGCTGAAAATATTCTAAGAATTTAAAGCAGTAAATTTAGAAATTCAGGAACTCTTTAAGTAATCAACATCAAAGAGCTGGACATTAGAACGATCGATCAAGGCGATAACTCAGGTAATCGGTCTATCATATCACTTATCAGTCTACACAGGGGCATAAACAGATTTTCATTGCAGAGAAAAGAATAAACCAAAACGATAGCGTTTTTAAGCAAACTCACTGAAGGAAGGAAGGAAAATTAGGTACCTGTTTGATGACAAGAGAACCAGAAGGACCGATAACAACATAAACAAAGTTGAGATTTCCATCACCGACTTCTCTAATTTCCAGTTTATCGAGCTGATGTGGTTCATTTCCCACTAGTATTGAAGTCAGAGACGGAGTCGATTTTATGTACTCCGCCACCGATTTTTCGTCCAGGGGCCGGAATCCATCAGAAGCCATTCTTCTCAGAGGCGGAGTAGACGGCGGTAGTGAATGGCAGCGAATTTAGTAAAGTATAAAAAATGATAGCTTTGGGGAATACTATATATATTTCACAGTGCATTACATTGAACCTGGACGATGAAGAAAAGTCAGATTCCTAAAATTTAGATTCCTATTGTATTCTATAGACGGGAAGATTCTTTTGTTCCATGGCACTTGTGTAGAGCCCGTTTGGTAGCACCAAAATCGGCTGTTTTGGCTGATTCTGCTGAAATTTATGATATTCTGGCTGGAGTGGCTGTTTTGGCTGATTCTGCTGATTTAAGAAAAAAATATTTTAAAAACATATTTTATTAATAAATTAAAGAAAAAATTATATGTAAAAATAGCTAAAATGGTCCTCTACAGTAACTTCAGCCAATACAGCCAGAAAAGTAACTCCAACCTTACTTTTTCGGCTTATTACACAATTCAGCGCACGAAAGTAAAAGTTACGTGTTTGGTGAAAAAGCTGGCTGATAAGCCTGATAAGCCGAAAACAGAGTTCTCCAAACGGGCTCGTAATTTTTTCCCAGTATTACCTCTTCCCCGAGATTGACATTTTTATCAAAAATTCCATTTTATTCATTTAATTAAAATGTCATTTTTTAATTATACTAGAATTTGCAAATTTGAAGAGATTTTAATGTAATTTTTTGAATATGTAAATTTTAATTATTAAAAATTGAATGGATTATCCATATGGAAAATATGACTTTAATATTGATTGACAAAAAAATGTTAACTTTGCAAATCGATTTGGAACGGGAGAGTATAATTTAAGTAATTGTAACAAAATGCAAAGATAGCCAAGGTGTAGCCATGTTGGTTCACTTATTGACCTGGCTGACTTATGAGATTCTATTGTTTACGGAGGTAAAATATTTATGGAGGTAAAATATACTTCATACATACTACGTAGTACATAGTATTAGATACATAAATCAGGCGTAAATTTTGGATAATGCCTGAACAGAACTCTTTTAACAAACAACTTTAGTTTATAGAATAATCCTCTACTTAATAGCACTGCAACACTAAAAACTAAATTCCCGCTCAAACCATTCTCACTTGACATCCATCCGATTTACGCTAACAAATCAAAGGTCCGTGAGTTTCCTTCATTTCCATCCAATTTTTCCATTCTCAATCATTTTCCCCTTCGCACCTGGACCGCGGCTTCCATTCCAACTGATTTCAGATTCTTTCTTCTTCGGTCTTCCTTTAGAATCATCTTAGTCCACCTATCGTGTTGTCTATGGGGGTGTTTGGAACCGCTTTTACAAACTGATTCTGCTGTACCAAGGAGCACTTTGAAGCAGAATCAATTTCTTGGGTGTTTGGATCTGATTTTAAAAGTGCTTTTAGATGGCTGAAAAATCACTTTTGTAGAAGCTGGGTAGTATCAGCTTCTCCAAAACAGATTCTGCTTCTTCTAATTTTCTTCCCAAAATGCACTCAATCAATATACTAGCACACCACATCGAATTAGGCAGGGCTTGCGAGCTTGAGCTTCTTCTCCTCCGACCTACACAAAGCACAATATCCAGCCAGCTCTTCTCCGGCGTTTCACTTCTCCGATCCACAGCCATCCAGCTGGCTCTACTCTTCTCCGATCCACAGCCAATGTAAACCACCATCCACCCGACTTTACTCTTTTCTTCTCGTCTATTCTAAAATTTGGGTTTAATTTTTTTATTCCCCTATTTTATTAAAAGCATGAGTATTGGGTTTGTCCTATCGTTTTTTTCCTTTTGCAGCCTCTTGCAACGAGAATTCTAAACCCACATTAATTTTATTTGGATTATATTATTTAAGCAATATTACCTTATACCTTATACCTAGTATTACAAGGAAACTATATGCCCTTTTGGTAAATTTACACCAAAAGCAATTCTTAAAAGAAGGTTATCCAAACACTCTAAACTGATTCTTTGTTACATACAGCAAAATCAATACCAAACACTCCAAATAGAATCACTTTTTCAAACAGCAGAAAATTCTGATTCTGATTCTCACTTAAAAAAAGAAGCAGAAGCAGAATCAATTCCAAACACCCCCTATATGTCTTTCATGAATCGGGTAAATAGATTTTATTTTTTCAATTTTCAACTGTTTTTTGCAATGGCCCACCTTCGATAACCCCTCTGCTTCTTTTCTTTTCTATCACTTAGCCTTCTCCATCATAACTTTTTGTATCAGTGAAAATGACCAATGCCAAAGTGCATTTCAGACCTGCCATGAAATTCACTCTATCTGTTTTTCAATTTCAAACTTCTTATACTGCAATCTTTTGAGATGAAGTCGTCTTTATGCCTTTCTCTGGATCGTTACATAGGTTTTGTTAGAACACTCTAAATGATTTTTTCTTTTTCAAATTGCTAACATCAACGAGGTCAGTCTAATTCTATCCTGTAAATCTTTCACAGTGTTGATTTTCAGTAAAAAGAATGGGTGTAAATGTTTTGATTGCAAGGTGTTTGTTATAATTCCTCAATGAAAAATGTCTTTCTATGATGCCTAAATTTCTAGGGTTTTAGAATTCAATAGGAAGTACATATTTCTTGATCCGGGACTGCATAGATTAATAAATTGATGCACAAGTGAGAAGATAGCTCTAAAAGTGCTTATTCTTTTTTTTTTCAAGGAAAACAATATAACAAATGGTGAATAAATAAAAGTGCTTATTCATTTGTTTAAGGAAAACGATATAACAAACATGGTGAATAGTATGGCTTGAATTCTCAATATCAATTATATCATGTTAATTTTTTATGCATATTTGGTTTTGATGTTTGAAAAAAACATTTTTTATGGATCTGTGGCTTTGGATCATGTTAAGTTAATTAAGAACTTTATAAAATTGAACAAATATCTAAAATAGATATGTTTAGTTTGGGTCTTTCTAAGTTTTTCTTCACTACTTTTCTTTATATTTTACTCTTCTAACATTACAGGGGATCCAATGATACCCTATGAGAGGTTATGGAAGTTATTGAGAAAGGGCAGTTATGAGAAAGAACTTTCCATCCAAGGTTCTAAAAATGGCCTGAATTTGAAATATACCTGTAAAATAGGTAGTATAAAGATTCAGTTTTAAAAAAAGGCAGCTTTCGTATACATTCATGTTCTTGATTTTAAAAAAAATCATGTTCTTGATTATTCTGCCGCCTAACAAAGAGTCAGTTAAAAAAAGCAAGTTAAAAAAATAAAATATAGTTTTTGACTAAGAAAATGAAATGATGAACTGATTTGTTTTTTTATAAATTGAGATTTTGGTGAGCAAGTTATTAAACTGATTTTTGTAGGCTAATGAGCTGATTTATTTTAATTCTTTTTATAAAAAAAATTGGAGCCTTGATCAAATCTGAACACATCTCTAAAAAGATTCATTTTCCTGCCTTTCTTCGCTACTTTTGTCTATATTTTATTTTCCTAACAAATTAGAAAAATATCTATAGTTTGAATTTTTCTTTGATCTGACGAAAGAATCATTCAAATCAATTTTACACATGAAAAAAGTAAGTTTGGCCAGGGTTAGTCCCTCAACCTATGCTCTTGGTAGTTACAAGTATGCATTTTAGGTTCAGTGCATTTTTTGTTAAGTTTAGTTTGAACGGTTTGGGTGGGGGTCAATACTAAATTAGAACCAAGTTATGTTTAGTTTGAATTTCTTATTTGTTAAAAAAATTTCGGGTTCTTGGTTTTACTTTATTCGGTTCAAATGTGTTGATCTTGATTTTCAGCCAAACAAAAGATAGTTGATGAAGCTTAAATGAAGGTTTGGAGGGGAGGGCATGGAGCTGGGAAAAACATAATACCGAACTCAACTGGCACTCCAAAGGTATAATTATATGAGATTAGTACAATCTAATTAATTGTGTGTTCCTCACACTGTCACATTTTCTTTCTCCACCTTTGTTTTAGATCATATAATTATCAACATTTGCCTATTGTACACACAACTGTTTCCTCTTTGCGACTTTACTTGCTGAGTTCAAATTTATGCTTTGTTTCTAATGTTTGCAAGTTTGGAACACTTTTCTCATTTTTGCGTTAGATTTGGTGTAACATTTGTGTCTTATTTACTTTTAATTTGAAGCCACGTTGAAACTCTTTTATATAAAAAATCAGATTGATATAGAGCATAGAAGTTTTTTTTTTTTTGTGAACATGTTCTAAAGAGTATGGATATTTATTTAAGTACTCTGTTTCTAAAAATGAGCATATGTCTCTTGAGTTGAGCTTGGCAGCAATTTGAAAATGTGAATGTGAATAATGAGTGTGATTCTGAGTGCATCATAGAATCACTGTATTTGGTATAAGCTCTACACCGTATCAAATAATGTTTTGTCAAATTTGATTCAATTTGTTACCCAATGTGGAGGGTCTCCACTTTACACGTTGCTTGAATCCACACCCCATCTTTTGAATTCTTTTTCTAAAGTAGTGCCCCATGCCAAAGGAAGTGAGATTATAAGATGTTCATTATATTATTGAATATACTTGGATATTTTCTCATAAAAGTTTTTTTGCGACTTAGGTGACAATGCTTCAAGAGCAGTTGCAATAATAAGAACAAGAGTTGAGGATGATACTGGAAGCTGCATTCAAGAATTCCACTATGATTGGCCACTTCTGCATTCAAGGGGAGTGAATTCAAATAGCATATTAAATATGCAATAGTTGTTGATTGGATTTGTAATTGTAATTAACTTTTCCTTTTCTGTGATCCTAACGATGAAATGCATATTTGTCCTCATATGCTCCTATTGTTTCATTGTTTTGACAAAACACCTTTGATTAATATAGCAACAGTTTGGCAGCACCTTTTGGTGTCCACTGCTGGATAACATATACGTAGTACAAGTTTCTTGAATTGGGAGAGTACCGAGCTTTTGTAAGGAAGAAAAATCAATGCCCAAGTGAGCAATACTGAATTGCCACAAGACCCACAATACTGAATACAGTAACAAACAACACAATATCAGTACACTCAGGTCGACACCACCTATAGTTCAATAAAAGCATGAGCTACATATTCGCAGTCATGGACCGGTCTCGGGCCAGTCCATGACTGCCTTTTGGGGTTGGCTTCGGGCCCGGAACTGGCCTAGGTTTCCACCTGGTCCGGGCCGGGCCGGGCCGGTCCTTGAGCTTCTTCCCTTTTTTTGCATTTATAATTAACCCCCGACCCCCTCACCCCCCGAAACACCCAGCCCAACCCGGGAAAAAACAAAAAAAAACATTGAAAAAACAAAAAAAAAACGCACGGACCAGACCTAGACCGACCGGCCTGGTTCCTATTTTGGGTGACCCGAGCCCGACCCGTATAACTAGGCATGGACCCGGTTCGGGCCGCCCGGCCCGGGACCGGCCCGGCCCGGGACCGGCCCGGCCCGCCACTGTGCGAGCCCGGAACCGGCCCGGTTCTCGGGTCCGGGTCCGGGTCGGGCCTAGGCCCGGTGGGGTGGCCGGGTCCGGGCTCGGGCCTTGAATTTGGCGAACCGGCCCGGCCGGGTCGGGCCCGGGCCCGGGCCGAATTAATTTTTTTTTATTTTTTTTTTCTTTTTTTGGGGTTAGCCAAGTTGGGCTTGATGGTTAAGAGGGGTTTGGGGGTTTGGGGGGGTGTGGGGTGAGTGGGGGGGTTAGGAAAGCAAAAAAAAAAAAAAATTATAACCGAACCGGAGGCCCGGCCTGGCCCGGCCCGGACCCGGACCGGACCCGGTGGCTACCCGGGCCGGACCCGGACCGGACCCGGTGGCTACCCGGGCCGGTCCCGGGCCTTCCTTCCCAAAAAAAAAGCCCGGCCGGGCCCGGCCCGGAACCGGAACCGGCCCGGCCCGGCCCGGCCCGGGTCCATGACTACGTATAACCCATTAACCCCCATGTCGGGCCTACCCTGCCCGGTCTCTGGCCATGCCACTGGGTCGCGCCGATTCCAAACTATTCCAAACAGTGCCGGGCCAGGCCACTTGCTATTCATTTCCGAACTATTCTAGCCTGAAAAAGAGCACGCCAATGGCTAGGAAGAGGATATGGCACATGCCACTATAGTAACAATCTACTCATTCTCACTAAATCAAATCACTCGTCATATATACATCAATGAAAGAATATATTGTCTATTGGGTTTCAAATATGCAATACATTAGATTAACACATTTTCCCCCCAGATTACCAGCATCATGACATTAAAATACAATCAAAGAGAACATACACGGGAAATGAGAGAACATATCTTCTCTCTAGGGAACTCATATTACTCCCTCCGGTTTTTAATAAACTTCACACTTTCCTTTTTGGGACGGTCTAAAATAAACTTCACACTTCCTTATTTCCTTTTTTGGCAAAGAAATCTACATCAAAACAGTGTCAAACAGTGCCGAACAGTGTCTCAACAGTGTCAAACAGTGTCTTTACAGTGCCAAACAGTGTCAAACAGTGCCTCAACAGTGTACTCTACAGTAAAGTCAAATTTCTTTCCTTATTTTGTGTGAAGTCAAACTGTGAAGATTAAAAAAAACCGGAGGTAGTAGTTTATTCTACGTATTACGTAGTAGTTTTTTTGCAGTCTTGATTGACCTCTTCAAAAAAAATTAGCTCACGTGATATGTGAAACTTACAAAACAAGATTTAATTTTATCTGAATTTTTGGTATTAACGAATACTCCGTATTTGATCTAAATAGAATGTTTTTTCTATATGGAGATTGCCGAAATAAAATATTATACTGGTGGCATACTGGCAAGTTAAGCTGACAGAGTTGATCTTTTCTGAATATAAAGATGTTTTTACTTGGACTATAATTTGTCCCAAACCAGATCAGACCATATCAAACCAGATTTGGATAGTTATAAAAATAGAAAGAATCCAGGCCAGACCAGACCAGGCCAGCAAATTACAGACCAAGTAAAAACATCATAATTCTTAGACTTTGGGGTTCTTTCAATTGACATGTTAAGATTATGCTAAGAAACACATAGGTATATACTATTCTTAGACACAGTCATAGTAAGTATTACTACGGTATTAGTTTTACAAAAGTGTGTCCTCCGTGTTACTTTTGACATTGTTTTTACATTTTTAATTTGGGATCAACTTGTGAGTTGTGAGAATAGTTTGGACACGTGTTTTCTTCCGCCACTACTTACCCCAAGTGTTATGCCACTAGCTTTGAGGCTTCACTTTATGTGTCATATAAATATTCGTATAAAAGCATTTAACCGAGAGTATTAAATTAGCATATTTATATCCCAGTAGAAATCTATTCACCAATAATCCTAACATGTCTAAATATCGTTATAATTTGATAAGTTAGCAACTTAGGATCCAACCTAATTATAAAATAAAAAAACAATTCTTTTATTTTACAAACATAGATTATAAATAGACAGTATATATGTGTGCGTGAGTGATCGTATGGGAAAAATATCAATCTTCATATTGCATGAGCCCATAAACTGGCCAATAGAAGTAGGGGATGAAAGTAGGCAGTCGCTCAAGTTGGGAACCTTGTGTGTTTTCTAATGATGCCTTATTTTTTTAAGTATGGAATTATCGAATGTTGCAATTTGGGGTGTGACAAGTCTATCTGATTTAATTTTTGTGATACGCGGCAACGGAGGAGAAAGAGAAAAAAAATGTAAAAAGTGCTTTCTACAAATTTATAATGTGTGTATTTATTAAATTTGTAACATATGCCTACAATTTGTGACTTAAAATTGAATTCAAAATAAATATTTGTATTTATAATAACTAAAGTTATATCCCGTGCAACGCACGGGTGAGTTACTAGTTTCATGTTTAATTGTAGGTGAGTGATAGAGTATTTAATTCTAGAGAAAAGTGGGAGCTAGAGAGGGAAAGTGAGTAATTAATATTTCTCAACCCCTAATAACTACCCCCAAGGGGAGTATTTATAGGTAAAAATGTGGATTTGGGCTTAGGAGACCCATTACAATAATCATGCCTTCTTTGGACGGAATAAGGCCACTAATGGACTGAGTACAACACTTAGTAAAAAAGGTAGGAAAATGCATTCTACCTAGGTAACTCTTGGCCGATGCGGTGCCTTTTTGGCCGACGCGGTCCTCTATCCGATGCGGTCCATGGCCGACAAGGCCGATCTGTCCTCCAGGCGGTGTCCTGGGCTAATCCGGTTCTGGCTGTTGCGGGACCCACTAGGCCGAAGGGTGCCACGTGGATGTCCCTTCGGTATCTTTGACCTTGTGAGAATGTGGGTCATGGGGTCCAAGCCCATATACTCTATCAGGAGTCCCCCACTCTCTGAGCTGAGATGAAGACGAAGCGAAAGGGAGTACTTTCCATGTTCCTCTTCTGGATGGCCATTGTGTGTCGTCGATTTGCTGGGAGGCCGAAGAGGTCTCTTCATCTACTGAGGACGAATGGTGTTTTTGAATTGATAACCTTGATGTAGGCCGAAGCGTTTTGCGACGAAGCACTTTCCTTCATCGGTCGTTTTAATGTCCAGCCCTTTGATGTTGATTACTTAAAGAGTTCCTGAACATCTAAATTTACTGCTTTAGATTCTTAGTATATATTCATCGGTTTTTATCTCAGATTCTTAGTATATAGATTCTTAGTATATATTCCGGGGTTGTAGGAGTTTGAAAATGGGTCGTACCTCCTTTGTTGATGTCCTTGGAAATCCAAGGTGTTGACTTGCTCTGTGGTGTCTTCTTGAAGAGTTGGGCATGAGTCCGTGGGATGCCCTTGTTGTGTACAAATGCCGCAGAGCTTGACTTCTTGGGTCTTGGACTTTAAAAGGAAATCCTTAACCAAAGAAGTTAAGTCGGTCACTTGACTTGTCAAGCCGTTCACTTGACTTTCCAACGAGTTGTTGGATTCCGCCGCCATAACTCTACGAGTTGAGGACCGCCCGTTATAGTGTCTAGAGTTCTCGGCCAACTCCGAGATGAGATCTCTTGCTTGCGAAGGGGTTTTGTTGACAATGCCCCCTCCACACGCTGCGTTCACCATGCGGCGATCTTGATCCACAAGACCATCATAAAAGTACAGAGTGAGGTCTTGTTCGGTGTATCCGTGATAGGGGCAACTTGCACATAGCTTCTTGAATCTCTCCCAATATTCATATAGAGATTCATCATCTTTTTGTTCAATGTTGCTTATTTGCTTCTTGAGTGATGTTGAAATAGAAGCGGGGTAGTACCTTTCAAGGAAAGCCTTCTTCATTTGTGGCCATGTAGTGATACTTCCCGAAGGAAGATAGAAAAGTCAAACTTTCGCGGTGTCTTTCAGAGAAAATGGAAAAGCTCTCAGTTTGATTTGCTCTTCCAAGACACCGTTGGGGCACATGCTTGTGCACACAATATGGAACTCCGACAAGTGTTTGTTCGGATCTTCTCCTCGTAGTCCATGGAAAGATGGAAGTAGATGAACGAGCCCAGATTTTAGCTCAAATGTGACCCCCGTATCAAGAGTTGGAAAAGTGATACATAGGGGCTGTTGATTAAGATTCGGAGCTGTGAGCTCCCTCAACGTTCTCGTTTCGTTAGCCATAGGTATTGGCTCTTCGGTCTCGCTAGATTGAGAACTAGCACTTGATGATTCTCCCGAGTCGGAGTTTGAAAATTTGTTTTTCAACCGCTCGAGAGTTTGTTCTATTTCGGGGTTTGAGTGGTAGGTGATTTCGTTCAGTGAACGATATTTTACCATATAATAAAAAGCTCAGAAGAAATAGAAATCTTTATACTTGGAACTATATTTTTTTCTTAAAATAAAATAAAAAGAAAAATTAATTGCCTTTCCCCGACAACGGCGCCAAATTTGACATGCACTTTGTCACGGTGCGTCAAAATAAAATTCAAAACTAACACTTATACGTAGTATAGGTGAAGTAGAATTCATATCCACAGGGAAAGGAATAATTCTCTTTTTATAAAACTAGTAAATAAAAGGGGGGTTTAGGATTGAATGATTTAATTTAATTAAAAACAAAGATTGATGGTCCCGGATAGAGGTAAAAGTCTAGAGGGGGGGGGTGAATAGACTTTTAAAGATTTTTCAATTTAAAATCTTTTTCCTTCTAGATGAGTTGATCTAAAATCTTTTGGGAGATTTATAGATGCACAGCGGAAGTCTTTAACCTCTTGATGATTAATGTGTGACAACTTTCTAGTTTGAATGATGTTTGGACTTTAATCAGTGAGCAGTTGTCTTGACAGTTGCCTGGATGGTAGAGAACTGCAGAGGCAACTGCTAGTGAAAATAGGAGATTGGGAGAGATGATTATATAGCCTTGTACATAATGATAAGGGAATACTGAATATGTGCTGAGCTGGAGATGATAAGGGGTTTTGCCGGAGCAGTTGGGTAAACCCAGGAACCTGCTAAGCCACCTGCCGTGTAAGAAAGAAGTATTTCTGAGAACTGGCAAACCGGACCTTTTAGTAATGGTATTCCTAAGCTCGTGTGAAACAGTTGTCTCAAGGAAAAGTGAGTTATTAAGCAGTAGGATAAGCAGTAGAGTCAATTAAGACAACTGCTTAGGATGCTGCTGACAAACTACAATCCCTTTTGTGAGAAGTGTTGGGTGTGTGCTCTGTTGAGTAAAAGAAAATCAACACACGGTGTATCCTGGTTCAGAGGTGGTGTAATCCTCTTACATCCAGTCTCATCCTCTTTCAGATGGATTTCCACTAAAGTATTAAGTCCAATACACTTAGTGCTAATCTAGCATTTACAACACTTAGGCCTAGATTGAAGGTTTTTCACAATGAGTATAACACCACTCAAAGTTACTCAGTCCTTGACTTGATAACACAATCCTTCTAAGTGTTTACAACAAAGTTTTGTTATTTGTTACAAGAAAGTTCTAACCTCCAACTATGAACTAAACTTCTAGGATTTATCAATGAAGACTTAAGACTTTGAAGTTTAGTGAAGCATGAGTCCAAACAGAGAGTAAAGTTAAGTTTGCACTTTCTCTTTTGCTAGATAGCTCGTATAAGCTCAAGGGGAGTTTTTCTCTACTTAGGATGCTCAAAGCCTTATTAGAAACTTTCGTTTCAACCTATATTTATAGGATTCTCCTTTGGATTAATCTCATCCGTTGGTTAGGATGATTTAATCTCTGCGCGTTGAAAATCTGGCAAGGACAAGTTGTACATTCGTCTTCTTGTGCTGGAGCTTTTAATGAGATGGTTTCCTTATCTTGAATGATTGAGCCGCGGCATAGGTATGCCTATGTGTGCGTCCAGGTAGTAGGTCCATGTACTTGATTTTAGCATTTAACGCATGTCTAGTTTTGTCTTCCAATCATACACATTCAATGTATATGATATTCGAGCATCTTTAAAATGTGACATTTAATTAATCTTTGAGCAAAATGATATATGCCGGTAGGATCTAAATATCCTATTAAGGTAAATAAAAATTACCTTATTGCATTTTTACTTTTCCGGTAATATTTCATTAGTCTCAAAAAAAAATATTACATTTATTTTGTCACTTATGATTAAATTGAAGACTAATGTTCGAACTTAATTAAGACACAATGTACTGGTGTGGAGTATAGTGGCATCATCAAAATCTATCAAAATTGGGTACTAACAAAGATGAACAACTTATATGTGATTTAATTCAAAGATAAAAAGGACTTGACATTGCTACTTTCCACTTGTTGATATATTTTAGCCGATCATTGTTACATCTATAACTTATCCCCTCTCGAATACTCAATCGAGGAGTAAATCCAATTCATCGAGTGTAGTTATTAACAACGACCGTTCATTAATAACCCTTACTATTAGTCAAGTATAGAACACCGCCATATACCGACTTGATAGTAGCATTTAATCTCTTAACTCCTTGATGAAATCAATTGAGATTGATAACCTCAACACAACGGCTTCGGTTTAACCAACAAAATTAATCCATCTTAAGTTTATTAACCACGACCGTGCATTAATTAACCGAAGTTACTTACTTGTGAAACCATCAACGATTAACCATCGGTTCGTTGATCGATTCTAGTAATAATTAATATATGAAACAAAACTAGTTGATCCTTTAAGTAATGTTCAAAATATTAATATGAAATATGAATAGGAATTAATTAACACTCAAGGAAGAATATTAAAGAAGATGAATCCTACTATAGTTAATATCAAGATGTTATCTAATTGTCATCTTAGTAACACTCCCCAATATTAACATAGAGGAAGAAATGACTATTACTATAACTAATGTCAAGATGTTAACTAATTGTCATCTTAGTAACACTCCCCAACATTGATATAGAAATAGTATTTAAAGGAAGAATTAATATTCAAGGAAAGAAGTTAAGAAAATAACTCACAACTTTAATAATCAACAAGCTTCAAGAGCAACACCAAGAAATGGAAGTTTAGCTCCTCGTTTGGAGACTAAACATGCTATAAAAATATAAGAAAGAACTATTCTAAACTGAGCTTAAGTATATGGAAAAAGGGATGAAAAATAGTGAAGGAAAAGTGTGCTATTTATAGGTGTTTTTCAACACCTTTGGCCAGGTACCCGGCCGGGTCAAGTGCCCACCCGACCGGGTGCATGTCAAAATCAAATAATCCGCCATGTTCTCATGTTTCTGCACGTCGTTTTGTCCCGGGTCATGTCTGACCCGACCGGGTGAAATACCTCACCCGACCGGGTGATTGTAGTTTCCAGCCACCTTCGCTTTTCAAAGTCTCACCCGACCGGGTGCAAAACCTCACCCGACCGGGTGATTGTCCTGGGCAGCCATTAATCATTTTTCTTCACTTCAAAGTCTTCCTTTCCAACACTATAAATCCTAAATCTACTTTACAACTTACAAATGAGAACTAAAATACAATTACAACTAAAACACACACAAATGTTTACAAACTAAATAAAATGGTAAACAATCCACACAAATCAAACATAAAAGATACATTTATGCACTACTAATTAGTGCATATCACCAGTCCTTGCGACGAGGGCGCTGATGACTTTGGGATCCTAGAGGATGCTAGCAACGATGGCTGATAGGGCAGCCTGGTTGATCTGGGGGACAACAGGGGGAGAAGTCTATTGGCCCGATGCGCGATCGGCAGCACGCTTATCTTCGAGCCCGATGCGGGCGTCTTGAACAGTCTTGTTGAGGTAGTTGCGAAGGTCATTAGTTGGGTTATCGACCTCCTGGACGTTCCCTTCCTCAGCTATGAAGTCGTTAGGGACGTTGTCAGCAACGTCTCCTTGCCCCTCCTGGTATTCCTGGCTTATGGGGGCGTTCCTACCGACGAGGTTCTTTGACTTAGTTCTTCCCATAGCGGGTGGTAGTGTCTGGTAGCGACGGAGGGTACTCACTTGATCTGTTCAAACTCTCAACGTGAACACCAAATGATAGAGTATTTAATTTTAGAGAGAAGTGAGAGCTAGAGAGGGAAAGTGAGTAATTAATATTTCTCAGCCCCTAATAACTACCCCCAAGGGGAGTATTAATAGGTAAAAATGTGGATTTGGGCTCCTAGCCTTGGGCTTAGGAGGCCCATTACAATAATCATCCTTATTTGGGCGGAATAGGGCCACTAATGGGCTGAGTATAACACTTAGTAAAAAAGGTAGGAAAATGCATTCTACCAAGGTAACTCTTGGCCGATGCGATGCCTTTTTGGCCGACGCAGTCCTCTGGCCGATGCGGTCCATGGCTGACGAGGCCCATCTGTCCTCCAGGCGGTGTCCTGGGCTGATCCGATTCTGGCCGTTGCGGGACCCACTTAGGGGTGGGCAAACGGGTCTTGGAACTGCGGTCCGGGTAATGACGGTTCGGGTCCAAAACGGGCCGGTTCCATTTTTTGTTTCCATAAAACGGTCCTGGTAGGGTCAGGTAATTTTTTTTAAGGAACCGGACCGGTTCCAAAATTAAAAAATAACGGGTGCCCGGCCAGTTATATATATTGTATATTAATTTATTAATAGTTTTGTGATAATCGGTTTTGAAATATTTTGTTTCCTGTGCTAGAAGTAGTATTTTAAATTGAGTTGCAGTAACATCCTTTTGTTTTCAAATGATTGATTAAATGTTTCATAAATATCTTATTACTTTTTATTGTTATTGAATTATTCCTTTTTATGGAATTTAATTATTTGTTAAAGATGATTTTTTTTATATTTTTTTATTATATTGTTATTAAAATATATAAATTGTGTTTACCACCCACCATGTATGTGTCAACTTTGGCTAATATTGAAAATTTAATATAAAAAAAAACAATCACTTTAATATGTGATGTTAGACAACATGTTTAAATACAAATGTTAGAAAATATGTATTTTGGCTATGTTGCATATTTTTGGAATTTCTTTAATTGTTTGAAACTTATATACAATAAAATATGGAGTATTGGACTTTTCGCTTGTGTTATTTATGCACCACTATGTTGTTATTTTGAAACTTGCTAATGTCCTATATTATAATTTATTGATTTTTGGAACTTCGTGAGTTTTTACTAATTTCAAGACATGAGAATAGAAACCGTAAAACCCGGACCGGACCGACCCGTTTCAAACGGGCCGGGTAATTTCTGGTTCCTATTTTGAAAATTGTAATACCCGGACTGGACCGAACCGTACAATGAAACCGGCGGTTCCATTTTATTTTGCATTACTCGCCCCGACCCGGCCCGTGCCCAGCCCTAGACCCACTAGGCCGAAGGGTGCCACGTGGATGTCCCTTCGGTATCTTTGACCTTGTGAGTATGTGGGCCATGGGGTCCAAGCCCATATACTCTATCAGTGTGCTACCGAAAAGTAATAGCATTCACTGCCTTTCAAACAGTGTAAACACAATAGCAAATAGATAACGCAGTCGCACTCTTTAATCTAGCTTGTAACTCTTTTTTGATACATTTCATAGAGTTTAAGATTAAGATAGTAG
This sequence comes from Cuscuta epithymum, assembly GCA_945859915.1. NCBI lineage: Eukaryota > Viridiplantae > Streptophyta > Magnoliopsida > Solanales > Convolvulaceae > Cuscuta > Cuscuta epithymum. The sequence goes on from CAMAPF010001078.1 coordinate 60,131, forward strand.
CAATTCTTCTACTTGTTCCCAGCCAAATAGCTAATGGTATATTTCCTAGGGGTGGGCGTGGTCCGGGACAGTTCGGGATTTGGCTTATCTCGATCCCGACCCGGTTTTATAATAATGGTGTGGTACGTACAGTTCGGGATAAGTCTTTATCCCAATGTTGTCCCATTTAAAACGGGCCTGGGACAACCCGAGAAAAACTGGGACGGTTCGGGACGTCCCATATATGGATTACACATGTTTTATATAAAATATACATTTGTGAAATGTGATACAAAAATAAGAATAACATCAAAATAAAGATGTAACTATTTTAGCAAAATTTAGCTTCTCTAAAAGGTTAAGTAAAACCTCTAATTAACTACTTTTAATTATTGTCTTGTAAATTTTTTTGGTCCACCCTAATCTTATGTTTCCTCTAGTAGAATAGTAGTGATTTGAGTTTTCTCGCACTTAAAATAGATCGTAATATAGTGGTGTAAGTACGAGTATCGTCTCCACAGGGACGGACAGAAGGGAATCAAGAATTAATTAAATTCAGCGATTAAAAAGAAATAAATAAAAATGCGTCGTGCGAGATTGGTTGCTGGAAAATAAAAATGCGAATAAAATGATTAAACTAGGGAGTTCTTTCTAATTAATGACGATGGGAACATGGATTGATTCCGGGGTAACCAAATTTCTGGTAGAACAGGCCTAATTACATGAATTTAATTTAATTGAGCCTAGCTAATCATTACTAAGTTCTTACCGCTCTCGCGGCGTAGAGTACAATAATTTAGGGGACCGCGCTGATCTCTCATGCGACAAGATCCTAAGTTATTGCCAAACCAAGAGAGCTTACGGCTCCTTAATCGCTACTAATCTCTTTGCGAACGATTAATTGTGTGTGAATGTGGCCTAGAATAAATTAGATCTCTCTTAATTTATTCTACAAGCAATTGTAATTCTAGCTGCAGTCTAGGTTACAAGAGATATCAATTAAATTATTCAAACACAAATTAAACGGCATTCATGCAATTAAACCAACAAGATTCTAGCCATACATCATGATTAACCCCTTCATCAACCCCAAATCCCTAATTAAACTACTCACAATTCATAATTGAAGAATCAACAGAATTGGGATAAATAGAAATAATTGTTATTAATTAAAAAAAAAATAGAACTTACAAAGAATCCCTTAATCTTGAAGAACAAGGCTTGAAAAGCTCTCAAAAATCGAAATAGGGTTTATCTCTCTAAGCTCATCAGTCAAAAACAGGCAAAACAGGGACCTATTTATAGAAAAATCCGAAAACAGGCCGAAAATCAGGACGCGCGGTCGTCCGCACGCCGTGCGGGTCACCGCGCGGTCACGCGCGCGTTTTTTCCGTCTTCCGACTTTCGCTCCGCCCGCGTGGTGTGCGGGCGCCGCACTATGCAACCGCGCGGGTACTTCTGGGGGCTATTTCTGGACCGTGCGGTGTGCGGTTTCGGCCGCGCGGTGTGCGGTTCAGACCCCTCAACTTTTTGCTCTCAGACTCGCCCACGGGGCGTGCGGAACCGCACCGCGGGGCGCGCGGAATGCTCTTGGACCGTTTTCTTGCCATTTTCTTCACGATTTCATCCTGATCGATCCTATCTTCAATCTTCAACCTTCCAAACTTTAAATCATGCCTTTAAACCACCCTGCGTACCTCCGATGCCTCTAACTGGCTCTCAATCATATCCCGAATCTTCTCAACTTTAGCTCAAATGCCGATGTCTGGTCCGGTTTCTTTCTTTTCTTCAACGAATGCAAACCAAACTCGAAAAAACCGTGACTTGAGCTAAATAAACACTTTGTGACTCAAATAAATTAGGAAAAGTGACAAAACTCAATCTCAACACACATCAAATGCGTGTTGAAATACGAACTTATCAAGTAGTGCAAAATATTTTTATACTTTGTAGTACACTTGTAATTTTTCAACACCAAATTAAATTAAATATCATATCTATAAAGACTATATATTTGCTAGTAGTTATTTTGGAAAATATTATATCTATAACAACACTATATTTTGGAGTAGTAGTTATTCCATCATAAAGAATATTCCGCACGTAATAATATATTATGGAGTAGTATTGGAATGAGAAATAAACAAATTTTAATCAAAAGAACAAAAGAAACGAGACTAAGAGCGACATGAAATAAAATAAAATTACACTAGGGAGACTAAGGACTAGAAAGATTTAATTAGGTTTGGCTATTACATAGCATTAGAAATTTAAAAATAACCTACTAATTTCAAACGGGACACCGGGACGGGACATGAGCCGCTATGTCCCGCATCTTCATGATGTGCTCTCGCACACCCTTAACGGTTGTGAGACGGAGTGAGGAGAATTTCATGATTAAGGTACTTGCTAAGGCCTTTTCTGAAGTGGCAAATTGATCATCAATAGCCTTAATCAAGTCATTGACATTCTTATGCTGATCAACCGAGCCACGAATTCCAGTTGAAATTTTAGTTTTGATAAACATTACGCTGAGCCGATTGGATCTCTCCCATCGCTCATATAGCGCAATTTCAGTCGGAGTACTTTGTGCATTAATGGCGTGCAGTTCATCCTTCCTAATAGCATAATCAATGTCCATGCAGCCTAAGTGTAGGAGAACTCTTTGTCTCCAAACCTTATAGTTGTCACCAGTTAGTTCAGGAATTTCAAGGCCTAACGAAAATTCGGAATGAGTAATGGGTTGAGAAGTTGTAAAGGTCCATATATAGCCTGTGTTAGTTTTGAGGTACATATATAACTTAATTGCATGCATTACCAATGTAAATGATGCACCATGATGACTCAACCGCCATAAAAATTGCCTGTGGGCTAAATTCTTATGCATGAGTCTTAAATAATTTTGTACCCATAGCGATAAACATATCAAACTATATTCCGAATCATAATTTCCTGTAGGATAAATTATGACCATAGTCCGATATTTTTTCCTAATTAATCACACAAATATAACAAAATTTCCAGTGGGATAAATTATGTCATATTATGTATAATTAATTACAAATTTTATGCCCAACTTTAATGTAATTTTTGCCAAGGGCTTCTTAATATACTCTCTCCGTAACAAAAAAAATCTTCCCACTTTCCTTTTTCGTCCGTAACAAAAAAATCTTCTCATTTCTAAATCTTTCCATCATACCCTCAATAATTCTGAAAATAATACACTATTACAACTACTTTTTTGGATTTATCCTACATATTCCATCACATTATTCCACTATCTTCCCATCACACCCTCAATAATTCATATTCTCTTTCAGTATTCTTAATCTACCTACTTTTGAAATGGAAAGGTTTTAAAGTTACAGAGGGGGTATAATTTTAATTAATTAATGATGCTGTGGCTACTCCAAAATTAATAAAATTATATTATCACAAAGGCAATCATTTAAAGTTTAAAACAACAATCGTGATGGACAATCCCCTAATATGCTCCCAGGATAGTCGGTCGGGGCTAGGATTTATTAAAGAATAACTCTTTAGATAAATTAACAGTTCAAGGGAAACTAGTATAAAAAATTGAAGCGTAACTAGTTTGTACTTTCCAAGAGTTTCCCCGATTAAACCTCTCACGTTAATTGTTGTTTGGGTACCACCACAAATATTTTATTTATGGGAAAACTTTAAAGGTAATGGAATGAGAATTTTATTTACTTAATGTGCTTAAATATTAGGCACTATCTCAATTACAATTATGCATAAGTTCAACTTTAATAGGAATAATGTGTGCATTGATTCCCGACCTTATGCATTCAATGCACTAATAACGTTACACATTAACATCACGCATTAAAGACATCAATAACGTTACGTAATAAAAACATTAATATTACGCATTAAAGGCATTAATATCAAACGTTATGCATTACAGGCCGCATCAATATAGTGCACGATTTCAATGCACAATTTGAATGTAATGCATAAAAATTTAAACTCAATGCATCACGTAATAATTAAAATAAATGTGCTGGAAAAAGAATTAAATCGTTCCAAAACACAAAATTATTGATCCAGATTATAATAGCACAATTTAATTTACTCAAAGTGGATCCCGAATATAGTAATAAGTCCAAAACTTATTCTATAACTTCATGGAGAAATTCGGAAAAACATAATGGAGTCACGACATTCCTTATGATGTCGTATCAAACTCGTCATGGCACTACCGCCGCAGCACCCTATGGTGCTACATCAACCGGCGGCCACCATATCCGATAGCATCTCCTCCACACATATATACATGTAGAAACACCATATGTATGCATATAAAATACATCGAAATTATTAACTAGCCATCTATTTTAATGTTTTTCCGAATTATTAACGGATAGAAGAATCACGAAAAATTGCAAGACATGTGTATATACACACGGCTCACACATACATACAAAATTCATTTAGAATACATATATTCAAGACTTAAATGTAACCATGGTCATTCCATCAAACAAAATGATAGGAATTTGAAAAGTTAACATATGAACTTGAGAAAAACATATGTATATATATCTCACCATCAAATATATATGCATATAGCAATTCAAATAAATTCATATAAACATATAATTTCCGGACAATATATATATATATATAAAATTTTCGGACAACATATATATATATATATGATTATATGACATACGATTATATATAAAATTATATGACACAAATATACATACATGTGTCATACGAACACACACACAAAATCATGCTTCCATATGAACACATATGAATATACATGAGCACACACGTATGGTTCAATTCATGCATATGACATGGAAATCATGTTAAACATATACACATATATATTTATAATATACGAATCATATATATGTGATGTGATGAACACATATATGAACATGTATATACCGAATGTTCATATAAATTTCATGATGTTCATACAACAAATAGGCAGAGATTAAACAGGCCCTGATGCCAAATGTTAGCCTAAAATCATATAAACGCAGCGGAAATAATAGGATCGCTAACCTCCAGCCATATTGTTGATGAACGGTCGAAGAACGTGGAAGAACACCGGAAAGCTTTTCGTCTCCCACTTCACTCCTCACTCTAGATGGTGTATAATATTCTAAGCCAATTGAGCTATAGAGCTAAGCATGCGTGTGCTTGTATGTTGTGATGAAGGAGTGGGAGGACCATGGAGCACTTATATAGCCACCTACCATCAAGGTGGCTCTTGTAACGGAAACCATTACAAATATCCGCCATCATTGCACCACACTTATGAGACATTATTATTTGATTAATTCAAAATAATTCAAATAATGTTACAGATTAGACTCACCCTTCAATTTTACCAAACAACAATTAGGCTTGAATTACTGTATGACATAGAGTGTTGGGCGGTGAAACGATGTTGCATTCAAATGATGAATGTGTTGAGATGCACATGTTGTGTTGGGTGTGCGAACATACTAGAAAAGACCACTTGAGGAATGAAACAATCCGGCAAAAGGTGACAACAACACATGTTGAAGATAAGATGTGGGGAGTCTCAATTGAGTTGGTTTGAAAATGGGCGTAGAAGACTATGTGATGCAGATGTTAGACAAATGGGGGTAGAGAGAGAGAGAGAGAGAGAGAGAGAGGAAAACCAAAACCGACGTTAATTAGAGGGGTAAGTCGGCCAGGAATGATGTGGTATTTCAGGGGTAGGATGAAAGTATGACATCGGACAGAGGAAGGGGATGTTCATGTTGAGATTTATCTCATTTTATCTTTTACCTCTTTCTCATCTTCTTTATATTTTCTTTTTATCCTATCTTTTTATCTTTTTTATCCTATTCTTATCTTTATCTTATCATTTTTCATCTTATCCTATCTTTTATTCGGTGGCGGCGAAAGAGTCTATCGAGCTCCCTACAATATGTAGGGTTTTTTTTCATCCGGCGATTGATTTCGTGTGGTCGGTTTCTGGATTTTTCCATTGCTAGTTTAATTTTTTAATTGATTTCTCGTTTCTTCGTCCGCCGATTTAGTTTTTAAAATTGTTAAACTCTTCTATGGGTTGCTAGTTTCTCATTGGACTGTTTTTTCGTTTGTTGTTGGAGTCATTTTTCTGCAGGAATTGGAGTGGAGGGAGGCTACATCTTTGGTATCCTGGGTCGGTATAGGTGCGGGGCAAGACTACATCAATAATTAATATGCTCAGTTGGTTTATTGGCAAGGAAGCGGGGCTCTCTACGGGCGGCAAGAGTGGTTGGGCAGAGTTCTTTTCTTCTTGTGTTCCTCTATATTGTGTTTCGCTTCTAGAGGGGGCAGAGATAGGTTCCATTAAAGACGCTGTTGAGTAGGGCTTCACGATGTCAACCTATGTAGCACCGATACGGGGAAACGGGTACGGGGATACGACAAAACCAAAAAAGGTAGGATACGGATACGGGGCCATGTTTGCAAATATTAAAAGTTATAGGGGTGTATTTATAAATAATAAAAATAATCTTTTTTTTTTTGAAAAAAAATACACATATATTATCCTCTGACGTCTACCCATTCATGGCATTGAAACATATTACATTTTCAAGATACTTAGAAATAAATTCATATCTTATCTCTTATACACTAGTGCATCTCCAAATATAAATATAGTCAATAAGTCATTAATTTAGAATGAGAAATAAGTCAAACAACTACATTTTTTAAATTAAAAGTACAAGTACTCAAATTTCTAGAATAATAAAGATAGAAAATAATATTTTAAATGTTCTAATACATATTTTTGTTGGAGCTATTAATTTTTAGGGTAATTAGAATTAGGGATAGGAGGATGGGCGAATTAGGAATATGCTCATTAGTTGTGTACCACATAAAAGCAAGGTAAAAATTATATTTAGCTTTTCAATGTTTAAGAATTTTATTATGTAAATTTTGAGTGTTTTTTTAATAAGTTTTTTTTTTGGAAGATTTTTTTTAAAGTTCGTGTATCCATCGGGATAGGAGTATCCGAAATTTTAAACTAATTACCAAAAAATGGAAATTTTTTAAAAAATGCAGATATGGCCCAGGAACGTACGGTACGGGTATCCTAGAGTATCGGATACAGGAACGTTTCCGATACGCCGATACGGCACCGTAGTGAAGTATCTGTGCTTCATAGATGTCAACTATGGAGGATTTGGTGAATGGGTACCAAGGAATGATTTTATAGGAAGAGAAAGAAGGTCTCATCGTGGAGGTGGACGAGGGGCCAATTGAGAAACCAGATTTCAGCTTTCTCAATGGTAGGAATGCTTGTCAGTTGTCACTGATAAACAGGTAAAATTTCCTTTCTTTAGGGATGTCATCGCATTGATTTAGAGTGCTGGAAGGCACCTTCTTACTATTTATCATGCTAATGATATGAAAATGTGATTGGAAATGGTCCTTGGTCATTTGAAAAAAAATTGTTAGTCTTGCGTGTTTTACAAAAGGGTGAGTTACCTTTGACAGTCTTGTTAACTGATGTTGATTTTTTTTATTCAAATTCATAATGTACCAATGAGTTACTTTAATATGAAAATTGCAAAACGTATTGGGACTTCATTGGGAAAATTAGTTAATGTTGAAGAAAGTCAGTTTGAAGACTGATGAAGACCTTATATGAGGTTGCGAGTGTATCTGGACATGAGGAAATTCCTTAAGACATAAATTGAAGTTAGGAAAAGATGAGAGAGAGTGGTTTTGGGTGGATTTAAAGTATGAAAAACTTCCGCATTTCTGTTTTATTTGTGGTTTGATTGGTCATGTTGATCGATTTTGTCCTCAGGAGTATAATAAGGGGACTAGAGTGGTAGTTAAGTCAAATAGCCCATGACTTCATGTTGGGAGTGGTAGAGGTAGAGTGATGGGGTGAACAAATGGTTAGTCAAAGATGATGTACATGCAACTGAACTTGGGGAGCCTAAAAGCGTGGCGACGGGAGAGGTGTATGCAGAATGTATAGTTGTTGGGGTTCATGAATCATTTTCAGCTGTGGTTCTAGTGCAACGTGCGACTTCAGGGGCGGAGGTAAAGGGGTGGCCAACCGGGCCAGGGCCCGCCCCAAATTTGAAAATTCTTTGTATTTTTAGTGTAAAAATTTATGTGAACAAAATTATCTGAAAAATTCTTTGTACCGGATCAACCCAACCTTCAATCCTAGCTAGGCCCTTGCAGTGACTTCATAGAGTTTAAATGTGGGGACAATTGTTTACTGCGTGGGAGAGCGAAAGAGGAGGCGAATGTCAGAGAATCGCGAACACGAAGATCCCATTGAAGGGGCTATGATTGTGGACGAGTTAAAAACGTGGAAGAGGTTGGCCTAGGACTCTAGGCTCTCCTAGGCCTTCTCCAAAAGTTTATTTATTTAAATGTCACTCCTATGTTTTTCCTGTAATTCTTTCGATTAAGGATTTTATTTTCTGCTTTTGTAGTGTTGTTTGTGCCCGGAATGACTTTTATTTGCTCTTTATTTTTGTTTTGGGTCAAGTTCATAGTAGGATAGTGACGAACACTTTTGTCGTAGTGCGTCAGTAAATTTCAATACTAGCACTAATACGTAGTATAGTGAAGTAGAGTTCGTATCCACATGGAAAGACATAATTCTCTTTTTATAAAATTAGTAATTAAAAGGGGGGGTTTGGGATTGTATGATTTTAGTTAATTAAATACTAAGATGAATTATTTCATTTATTAATGAGATAAAAGACTTGCTTTGCTACTTTCCACTTGTTGATATGTTTGTTGATCCTTGTTATATCTATAACTTATCCCCTCTCGAATACTCAATCGAGGAGCATCTCCAATTCATTGAGGGTAGTTATTAACAACGACCGTTCATTAATAACCCTTACTATTAGTCAAGTATAGAACACCGCCATATACCGACTTGATAGTAGCATTTAATCTCTTAACTTTTTGATGAAATCAATTGAGATTGATAACCTTAACACAACGGTTTCGGTTTAACCAACACAATTAATCCCTCTTAAGATTATTAACCACGACCGTGCATTAATAACCTGAAGTTACTTACTTGTGAAACCATCAATGATTAACCATCGGTTCATTGATCGTTTCTAGTAGTAATTAATATCGAGATGTTAACTAATTGTCATCTTAGGAACACTACCCAACATTAATATAGAGATAGATTAAGGGAAAAATTAATATTCAAGGGAAGAAGTAAGAAAATAACTCACAACATTAACATTCAACAAGCTTCAAGAGCAAAACCAAGAAATGGAAGTTTAACTCCTCATTTGGAGACTAAACATGCTAGAACATATAAAGAAATAGCTATTCTAAACTGAGCTTAAAAGTATATGTGAATTGGTGCTCCAATGGGAAGGAAAAGGGGTGTATTTATAGGTGTTTGGAGCTGCTACCCGCCATTTACTCGGCCGGGTTTTTGAGATACCCGATCGGGTTTCTTCATGAGTAAGTGCCCGGAACCTTCATCTGTCATATTATACCCGACCGGTAAATGATTTACCCGATCAGGTAAAAGACAAATCTTTGCCAAATCTTTGCCTGCACGTTAAATTGCCTCCAAATCAGATTTGATTTTCGGATCAAGTCAATACCCGATCGGGTAAATGCTTTACCCGACCGGGTAAATGACTATTTTTCCAAATTTTCACTTTATCTTGTTCCCTTGCACTTTCGTTGATCTTTCTAAGGATCCTCTTGATGATCTTCACCTAGTTAAAGCTCAGAATAATCCTAATCTAAACAAATTATAAACAAAATAGGAAAAATAAAGTATTACACCAAAAGTGTGTAATTTCCCAAACAACAAATAAAACTAGTAAAAATTACAAACATAAATAATAACAATTCTATACTATCAGATAGCGACAAGGATACTAGATCGATCATGATTGGCTTACACTTGCCCATATGGCGATTAGCAAGTCACATTGCTTATGAGTGGGTTATTGACTCAGAGTTTGATTTAAGGGCGTATGATTGGGCTATGTGTTCTGATCTTACTGGCTTGTTTCGAGGATCTGATCTTATTGTAACCTGTATGGATTATAATATTATAATATAAGCCGGTTTCTCTGAAAACAAATCTTACCCTATCTTTTTTATCTTATTTTTTATTTTTATTTTTCTTATACTTATCTTTATCTCATCCTTAATTTTCATCTTATTCTATCTTTTGATCTTATTCATATTCGTGTTAGTCAACTTCATTTTTTTAAACTAAAACTTGGATATTGTTGATTTATTATACTCCCATCCATCATTCTAGCTAGATGAAATGTCAAACTTATATGAGTTTATTGTCCAAAATAGGACTAAATTATTGTGTAAATTCTCAAATAGGAGCAAGTATATTTTTATTCTCAAATAGGATTACTGTTCCACTCTTACCCCGTTTACTCGCTCGGCTTCCAACCTTTGCACATCCCATGAGCCTCTCTTTCCACGCATCAGTACACCGCCTTCTCTTCTTGGCAGATCCAAATCTATTTTTCTTCTTCAAATTTTAAATAATTCTCTGTGCATCAACTGTCTTCTCCGATCTACTAATATTTCAGATTGCAAGATGATGAGTTTTCTTCTCCGCTCATCTTCTCTGACTAAAAACCTGCAACAACGAATTTCTTGAAGTGGCGAACAACTCGGGCGACCATTGGCTGGCGGCGAGCAACAGAGGCGAGCAAGGGTTAGCAGAGAGGGAGTGAATAGCAAATCTGATCAGGATTTGTTGCCGAAGTAATGAAGCTTGTTGTTCCCCCCTCCTTCCTCCTCCTCTACTGTTTTTCTCTCTTCCCCTCTTCAGTTTTTGTTGCAGGTCCAATGCTTGGTCGGTTTCTTCTTTACTTGTTAATGCCAAATTTATTCTGCAAATGCCATAAAAATGGCATTATTGCTCTCTGAAAAAATGTGTTTCCCTTTGAAAATGCCATTCAAATGGCATTCTCGATTGATTATGGCATTCTGAGATAAATGTTGGCAACAACGGTGGTGGTGGCTAGAGATGCAGCAATTAAAACTGGATCTGCAGTGGCGGGCGCCAGATCTGTAGCGGCGGTGGCCTGATTTGTAGGGGCAGCATTCAGCAGCTAGAGGTGGCCAGATCTACGGCGACCTGATCTGCAGCGACGACGGCTACATCTGCAACGGTAGGCATTTTTTAGGTCGAGGCGGTTGCCGGCGAGTGGCGGTGGCCGGCGAGTGGAGGTGGCCGGCAAGCGGCGGCCGGCAAGCGGAGGTGGCCCTGCGAGTGGCAATGGTCCGGCTTGTGTCTGTTGCAACATGTTACCAAGCTTCAAGGGCATCTTTGTCCAAATACAATTAATAACTCCTATTCAAGGAATTTTTAAACTTTAGTCCTCTTTGGACAATTAATGATTTATTTACTCCCATTTAGGGAATTCTCCCAACTTATATTTATATCCTACTACTAGAGTTACGTTTTACAATTCAACGCTATATATTTACTTAATTACTTTGTAAATGAGACAATAATAAGATAGCAAACTAGGGTAATAAATGGGGTGCTTCGCAGGAATGTTCCGAGAATGGTAATACACCTTCCAAATATTAATCAATTTCGGAAATTCCCTAATCCAAATTCATCATATTCTCACCTCGTGATATTAGTCAAATGATCATACCTTTAATGATTATTACGACAAAGTGTAAGCATGATGGGATTAAGTCCTTTCCATTGATAAACACGATGTGTGAAACCCCTTCTAATATCACAAAGAAAGGCTAAAGAAATACGGAGTAATAATCAAGCAAATTGATATGTAAATCCGGGAATTGCAATGAATGATTTCACAAAGAAAAATATGCATAAAAGCTACGTAAATAACGTAATATTTTGTAAAAAGTGAAAAGTCGTGTTTAAAAGTCATTATGCTTTAATGAAGTGTAGCATGAACGCTTATTGAAAATGTTTCTTAAGATTTTGTTAAATTTCACCCCTCTTTTTCTTAACAATTACACATTTCCGATATACATCAAACACGCTCACGGCATCAAAGAAATGGGGTTGAGGAGGCAGGGAGCTGGGGTTGGGCAGTTGGCAATAGGCGGTGTCACTAGCGGGGCAGGGTTGTTGTGTCGGCGGCGAGGTCAAATGCAAAGACAGTTGAAAATTAGGTCATTGTTGGGGTTGTAACTGTATTAGATCGACGGACCGGTGGGCGTAGCTCAACTGGTAGCGAGGGAGTGCCACAAGGGTTAGGTCTCGGGTTCGAATCCTGACAACTGCGATGAGGGGTTACTATGCTAAAAATGTATAAGGCTTATGCAAGGCTTCTGCAGGTACTGGAGACAGGGCTCCACTCTCTATCTGTCAGATTGTGATTATAGTCCAATTTACATCTTCCTATCGTGTCGTCCGGTCGGTGTTGGGGGGTGTCATCCTTTTTTTTATTAGATCGACGGGGTCACTATTGTGGATGGTCAATGTGACCGGGTGTATACATTTTGATGGGTGGTGATCACTGATTCATTAGGATCATCGTTGGTCACTGGATATTAGGTGGGGTAATGAGGCAAAATGCCTTTAAGAATTTTCAAATTTGATGTTAAATTTGTCTCATTTTTTAAACTTAATAAAAATGTTTCCTTTTGTCTGGAGCCTATTTATTAGTATATACCCCCGAAGCTACGACACCTAGAAAACCAGTACTACCTCGCCCCCTAAATTTGGGACAAAAGTGTGTGATGTTTTTTTTAAGAAAAAGTGGAATTGTGTGGTTGATATTGAATTGATAAAGTATAAATAAAGTAGGAATGATTCTAACCACTCAAATATTTTCTAATATGGTATAGAACAAACTTAATGAGACGGATCAAAAAGGTAAAACGGGACAAAGTTAGGGGGCGGAGGGAGAATTTCCTAAATTTGAAAAGCATAAAATTTGATTGTAATAGTGTATACGTTATATTCTCAAATTTTAAAATAAGCTTTTATTCTCTCCTAAATTACATGAATTTTAAATAATACGTAGTATATTTATTACACAGACATATATATGTCACATCACTAGTTCTCTCTATATCTTATTTAAACTAATGTTATCCCATAAATTATTTAATTCAAGTATTGTGTCAAAATGATTCATTTTTATATCAAACTAGTATTGTACCCGTGCGCACGGGACAAATTCCTTTTATATTTTACTTATGATATTCCCTCCGTCCCATCAAATAGTTCTCGCATTGACTTGGATCGGAGTTTAAAAAAGTGAGAATAAAGTGAAAATGTATAGTTATGATTGATCGAGTAAGAAAAAAAGGTAAATGAATGTGAGCCACACAAAACTTTCCAAAAAGGGAAATGTGAACTAGTTTTTGAGACGGCCCAAAAAGGAAATTAGGAACTATTTTGCGGGACGGAGGAATATATACATTTGAAATATCAATGTAATATGCATTTAATGTTATAAGCAACGTCGAGACTGCCATTTAAGTAATATCCACAAATGCAGCCAAATAAATTGTTAAAAAAAAAAATCCACCCCGTTTTCACCTCATATTAGGCATTAGCTAGCTTGTATAATCAGTCCAGTGAATATCTCTATAGCCCTAGGAAACATACACGTAAACTCCATATCATTGTCATCGGCTCCCAATACATCCCTGTGCGAAACATATACATGGGAATTAAAAATGCAAACAAACTTGTATGCTTTTAGTTTGGTCATTTTATATGCGTACTTGTTCTTTAATTATTAGATACTACGTATTAGATATTTTGGGAGTAATTAACTTTTAAAGTGAATATAACCAACTCTCATATGAGAATATTGGACAACATTCTCACGCTAGTCCAGACTCACGATGCAACAATTTTTTTTTACAACACTCACGATGCAACAATTAATTAAGCAAAATATTAAACACTATGTACATAAAATGATATTGATTTTACATTATGAAATATGGACATAGGATATGATAATGTAGAAGCTTGCTGCTATGTGTACGCCTGAGAATTGATAGCTTTTATTCATCCTGTTGCACGGTACATATAGAGCCCGTTTGGTAGCCCAAAATCAGCTGTTTTGGCTGATTCTGCTGAAATTTATGATATTCTGGCTGGAGTGGCTGTTTTGGCTGATTCTGCTGATTTAAGAAAAAAATATTTTAAAAATATATTTTATTAATAAATTAAAGAAAAAATTATATGTAAAAATAGCTAAAATGGTCCTCTACAGTAACTTCAGTCAATACAGCCAGAAAAGTAACTCCAACCTTACTTTTTCGGCTTATTACACAATTCAGCGCGCGAAAGTAAAAGTTACGTGTTTGGTGAAAAAGCTGACTGATAAGCCTGATAAGCCGTAAACAGAGTTCTCCAAACGGGCTCATAATGTTTAAAGTGGGTAAATACTGTATTAAGATACCGCCTTGTGCAGTTGTGCAAGTCGTGGAAGTTGAAAAATAACTGCACCCACGTATGGATGCTTCAAAGAAGCAAAAGAGTTGCCACGTGGTTACCTCTAAGAATTTCCAGGGTAGAGGACCGTACATATATTCTTGTAATCCCAGTTATCACATGTCAGTGTGCATGTAGCCATTATTTGACACGTGTAGCCTGGATTGGACAGATTGTACTCACGATCCAGTTTTTATATACATCCTCTGTAAGATTTATATCTTCTCACTTTCCTTTTTTGGTTGTAACATTCATATCTTCTCATTTCTTAATCTTCCAATCATACCCTCAATAATTCTAAAAATAATACACCTACTTTTTTGGATTTATCCTTCATTCCATCACATTATTTCAATATCTTCTCATCATACCCTCAATAATTTATATCCTCTTTCATTATTCTTAATCTACCTACTTTTCAAATGGGAACATATATATGTTACGGAGGGAGTACGAGCATACAGTATAAAGAAGATACCCGACTTTTAGTTTTCCACGTTGAGTTGTGTAATAATCCAAATGAGTAAGGTTAAAGTTGTTTTTATGACTGAATTGCTTGAAATTATTATAGAAAATCATTTTAGCTATTTTTTATATTTAAATGTATTATTTAAATACTCCTTCCGTAATATTAATATCTTTTCACTTTTCTTTTGTCAACCATAACATTCATATCTTTCGATTTCTAAATCTTTTCATGATGTCCGATCCTCAATATCTTTATAAATAATTCAGAATATGTACACTATTATAACTATTTTTTTAATTTAGCTTTATTCCAGCACACTATTTCATTATCTTCTCTCACACCTCACACCATCAATAATTTATATCCTCTTCCACTATTTATGATCTCACATACTTTTAAACGAGAAGATATGAATGTTGAAAGTAGTACTCTTTGTCCTTTAGAATTCTTGTATGACTAAGATTCATTTACTTTTTTCTGACTCAACCACAACCAAACATTTATACTTTAATTCAACTTTCTTAAATTATGATCAAAATTGAACCGGGAAGGATTTTAAGGCATTACGAGAGTATATTTTAAATATATTTTGAATAGCTCTAAAACCTACGGAGTAAATGTTAACCTAATACATCTTCCGTTCATTAAAACTTTGTCAACTTTTCTTTTTTTATTGTCCCGTTAACTTTTCTATTTTCTCTTTTTAGTAAAGAATTCGTAGTTTCAGTTAATTTTCTCTCCATTGCAGAAACAGATTTTACTTTATTAATCCGCATACCGATTAAGTTTGACAAAATTTTAAGGGAATGAGAGTATGTTTTTCAGCTCCGTCGCGACACACTGCACACGCCCATATAGTATTTATCCTCCCGTATCCGTACGCAACACATATCATGTGCGCTTGGAGCCGGACCGCCGGAGTAATTAGGGTTGAAACTCACTCTATTGAATTTTGAATCCGAGACCCCCATAAAGAAGAGTGAGTCGGCGACCAGCTGAGCTGGACCGCTTCCTCACATATCATGTGCATTATTAATGATTGAATGAATAAAAACGGATTAACTAAGACCATTTGTAGTGATCAAGAGTCCAAATTGTTAAATTTGGACTCCGTTCATATGAAAACAGTGTTTAGACTCTGTCAATGCTGTTTTTCCCTGCACTCATGCACCGTCAATAAAATACACTCTACATATTTTTTTACATATCAATTTAGTAAAACATTGACTAAATTATTATAACTGATGTTTTACTTTTATTTTTCTCTCTAAATAATTATGAAATAAAAAATACACATTTCAATGTAAAAATAAGTAAACTCCACTATTTTTTTTTAATGTTTTTCAGATAACAAAAAATGAACTTAGTTCAAGTAAAGTTCGATTATGGAATATTAAGTTACTTTTGAAGGCTCCATAAATCATAATTTTGTGTTTCGTGTTTTTTGGGCTCAAGAAAACTTCAAACAACTAAAATTTTAGATTTTAATTTTTCATTTTATATATTACATATTGATGTCATATGAAAGATCTTAAAAATTCATAAATATTGATATAGTTTTTGAAACGATTGGTGAAGAAATACAAAAGTTATGGAAGTTTGAAACAATTTGGGATAATAATGACATCACCATGAAGGAAGTCTCCCTTCTTTGCAGCAGCTTACGAAGCCATGCAGGCCGCCCCTCCGATCCCCCACTTTTTTTTTGAACTCCTTCAACCCAAGCATCTACTTAGAGCATCTTCAATGGTACAATGTGCACGGTGCACACGTGGCATGAGAGATGACCACATAAATATTAGTAAACAAATTATTTCTCTCTTTATTTGAATGATTTTATACAGTTTTGGTAAGTTTTTCTCCACAATGTCAAGGAGACCGTCTAATGTTGACATTGTTGTTGACATTGCAGGGAAAAACTTACCGAAATTGTATAAAATCATTCAAATAAGGAGAGAAATAATTTATTTGCTAATAATTATGTGGCTATCACTCATGCCACATGTGCACCATGGACATTATAGCATTGAAGATGCTCTTAGAGCATCTCCAATAATAAAATGTGCACGGTGCACACGTGGCATGAGAAATGACCACATAAATATTAGTAAATAAATTCTTTCTCTCCTTATTTGAATGATTTTATACAGTTTTGGTAAGTTTTTCTCCACAATGTCAAGGAGACCGTCTAGATATTGACATTGTTATTGACATTGCAGAGAAAAACTTACCAAAATTGTATAAAATCATTCAAATAAGGAGAGATATAATTTATATGCTAATATTTATGTGGCTATCACTCATGCCACATGTGCACCGTGCACATTATAGCATTGGGGATGCTCTTTCACTCCCCTTTCCACTTTTATTCCCTCTTTTAATCTTTCACTACATTCAATTAAGAGTCTAAAAGTTCTATTTTTAATCTTTTGACTCCTAATCTTTAACCACTACAAATGGTGTAATGAATGAATACACAAATACGGATTAGAAAGTACGAAGTATTATTGAACCATATTCATAGCGACCATGAATCATCTCTGTCACATCACTTCCTTCAATCAATACGTACTAATAAAAACCACACCATAAAACAATTTCTGCCCCGAGGAGATTCAACGGCTATAAGGCCGCCAGTTCATTTCTTCCAAATGTCTCGATCGGACGAATTCATGCAAGTTCCGACACCTAGAAAATCAGTATTTTCTAAATTTGAAATGCATAAAATTTGATTAGAAACAGTGAATCAGTTAAATATTACTCCCTCCGTCCCCTTTTAAATGGGACGGGAGATGGTGGCACGGGTTTTAAGAAAAGTGAGTTTGTGTGGTTGATATTAATTGATAAAGTAAGAATAAAGTAAGAATATTTTTGAGCCACACAAAGTTTACCAAATAAGGTATGAGGCAATTAAATAGCGACATCCCAATATGGTAAAACGGGACATTTAAAAGGGGACGGAGGGAGTATTAAATCTTAAAATAAGCTTTTATTCCCACTTAAATTATATTAATTTTAAATAATTTATTTATTACATATATATCACATCAATTATTTAATTCAAGTATTTTGTCAAAATGATTCAATTTTTTTTATATCAAATACTCTGTGTTGTCTTTTAGTTTTGCACGTTGAATTGTGTAATAATCAAAATAAGTAAAGTTGAAGTTGTTTTTATGACTGAACTGATTGAAATGATTATAGATAATCATTTTAGCATATTTTTATATTTTTTAATCTATTAATTAAATATTCTCTCAGTAACATTAATATCTTCTCACTTTCCTTTTACAACTGTAACATTCATATCTTTCAATTTCTAAATCTTTTCATCATATTCTCAATAATTTTATAAATAACTCAGAAAATGTAAACTATTATGACACTCTCACACACCTTCATTGTATCACACAATTTCATTATCTTCCCATGACACTCTAACACCTTCAATAATTTATATTAACTTTCACTATTCATAATCTCACATACTTTTAAATGGAAGGATATGAATGTTATGAAAATAATACACTCTTCCTTTAGAATTCTTCTCACTTAAATTTTTGAGACATCATTTTTTTTCTCATTACACATTTTGAAAGGTTTTGTGTGGCCATTTACATTTTTCGTACTCAACCCCAACCACACATTTCCACTTTAATTCAACTTTCTTAAACTCTGATCCAAATTGAAATCGGGAAGAATTTTAAGGAGGGATGGATCATACCAGACTAGTAAATTTCAGTCTAAAGAAAACATCCTAAAGAATTTTTATACAGTTAATTTTCTATTTTTTTTTTACGGAAAACCTAACTACACAATTTTCACTTGAAAAAATTGCCACGATACAACTAATGTACTATTCAATTCTAAAAGTATAACCTTTTTTTTTAATTTCCAAAAGTATGACCTAGATCTAAAAAACAGATCTGGAGCAAATCATCCTCATCGACCCGTCACCCCATTCCAGCCCCTTCATCTGCATCATCCATTCCAGCGCTGCGGAGATGACCATCTTCTTCACAACATCCATTCCAGCGCAGCTGAGATGGCCATCCTCAGAAGTGGAGCTATGGATTTCATGAACACAACGACACCACAGCAACGAGGGCGGATCCGGAGACGAGACGAAGCTACAACGACGGAGACGGAGACGAAGCTTCAGCGACGGAGACGAAATTCGCGATGGCAGCGGCATCTTCTTCCTCTACAGTAACTCGCGCCGGATCTCGAAACAACGGCCGGTGCAGACCAAATTCTTCTTCCTCTCATTTCTTCTTTTACAGAAACTCCATCAGATCTAGAGCTTCACCGATTTAGGCTTTGCCTCTGCAATTGATTCAATTAGACGGAGATGGCGCATTTAAGGCTTCAGATCTGATATTGGCGGCTAGGGTTGTGTTGAGCTGAGTTAGAGGACGTAGTGTGGCGGTGAGCGGCGGTGGCACGGTGGTGGAATGCGGTTGTAGGGGGCGGTGGTGCCGGCGGAGTCAAATGCAAGGGGGTGGCACTGGGGGTGGTGGCAGTGGTGGCGGAGGGCTAGGCTGGGGGCAGTGACTGCCCTGGGGTGGCGGCAGTCACTGACGGCGGAGTCACTGTCAATGGCGGTGAGCGGTGGTCACTGAGCAGTGGAGGCACTGGAGTCACTGAGCGGTGGCGGCACTGGAGTCACTGAGCGGTGGTCACTATGACCGGTAGGCGGTAGTCACTGTGACCGCTGGAGTCACTTTGGTCGGAGTCACTTTGACCGGAGTCACTGAGATAGTGACTGACGGCGGTGCCGGTGGCGGCGGCGGCAGTGGTAGTGCTGGGGTTGGTAATCCGGAGGTATAAAATGTATAAAAGGAATATTAAAATAATAAATATATGTTTAATTATAAGGAATAAATGACTTTTAGTCACATTTTTAGAAAAATTTAAAACAAGTCACTTTTTTTATCTTTTTCATTAATTTTAGTAATATTGGAATAAAAAGGCCTTTTCACTTTATTAAATGATCAAATTGTCAAAATTTTAAGGGAAGGAGTATGTTTTTCAGCTTTATGCCTTTATCACGACAGCTGCACACGCCGAGATAGCCTTTATTTCCCGTATCCGTATGCAACACATATCACGTGCGTTAATTAATGCTCGAATACACAAATAGAAAGGATGAAAGAACGGGGGTTCCTTGGCAGTTTTCCAGTGCTCTTTTGCTAAGGTTTTCTGGGTTCTATTGGAAAGGACGAAAGAACTGCTTTTCTATGGGAAAGAAGGGAAAGCCTTGATAGACTACTGTTTTGCTGATATGGTATTATGAGGAAAAATGCAGAAACTTTTGACTTCTTTACTAATGAGATGTAATGTTTAAACTAGGCAATTGGTTCTGTGATGCTTAATTAAGCTGATGAGGTTATGAGGAAGGAGAGAACTCTGGTACCTTTTTTAAAATATTGGACCACATTTCTTTATCATTTTTAATTTAGAATTAAATAATTCAACTGCTACATTTTCATTGATCCATGTGAACAAAGGTATAGTACCTTATGGGTACAATAAAATCTACCTATATGACTATATGAGGAAATGTCTTTTGGATATTGTACTTCGTATATATTTTCTGGCAGTTAATTTTATACTTCGTATTTACCCTTCATCGAAAAATCAAATAGAAAGTTTTATTGAACATATTAACAACGACCATGAATCATCTCCGTCACATCACTTCCTTCAATCAATGCGTACTACTAGTAATAGAAACCACACCATAAAACAATTTCTGTGCCAACATTCTAAACGGCTATGAGGCTGCCAGCTCATTTCTTCCCAATGTCTCGGACGAATTCATGCAAGTTCCGGTCAGAGGACCCGCCTTCCGCCACCGCTTCCTCCGCCTTCCTCTTCCAAATCAGCGCCTTCTCCCTCATCTCCGCCGCCTTCGGGCCCCGAGTCGCCTCGATCAGGCACTTCTCCACTTCATCCCTGCTGACGACTCTGTCCTCTGCAGAACCTCTGGACAGTCGGACCCCAATCTTGAAGACATCCACCAAGTACTTAGCGTCCGTCACCTGATCGCCCCACTGCGGGTAAGCCACCACCGGAACGCCGCTTGTGATGGCCTCCATTGTCGAATTCCACCCGCAGTGGGTCAGGAAACAGGCGACGGACGGGTGCGCTAGCACCTGCTCTTGAGAGCACCATTTCACTATCTTCCCATTATCCCCGGCTTTCTCCAAGAACCCGTCGGGCAAAACCGACTCCGGGAACGTCGGCAGCGGCGGCTTCCGGACCCATAAGAAAGAGACCCCCGAATTCAACAGCCCGTAAGCGATCTCCTCCACCTCCTCCTGTTTCAATGCCACCACGCTCCCAAAGGAAATATACACAACAGAAGATTCCGGTTTGGAATCTAGCCATTCCGTGCAGCTGTCGGCAGCCACGAAGTCTCCACGGACGTCATCGGTTTTTCCGCCGCCGCTTTTTCCGGCTGAGTTGATGAGCAGGGGACCTACGGGTTTGATGGGGCAGAGCTTTGACATGTATTCAATCACCTCTGGCTCCAGTTCATGAAAAGTTTCCATCAATATGCAGAATGGTTTGGAGAGGTTTTTGAACTGGGAAAGAATGGCCCGAGCCAGGAATTTGTACGGAGAAGAAGGGTGCAGGAAGCTCGGAATCTCGTCGTGTTTCAACACCGGAATGCAGGGCAGGTGAACGTCGATGAACGGCTCCGATTCACTGGGAAATGGAACTAACTGGTTCTGGTAATGATAATAAGAGGAAAAGCTGGCACAGGACTGGACCCAAAGAACAGCGCTCGGAATCCCGTGTTTCTCGGCGACATCTGAAACCCAGGGAATAAAGGGATTGTTGATTAGACAAGAAACAGGGGACCCCTGTTCTTTGTATTTCACGATCATCTCGGAGATTCTCTCCGACCCAATCCGTTCGATCTGGTCGAGCTGAAAGTCAAGGTCGTGCCCGTGAGGGCCCGACCTGTCCAGCTCGTCGTCGAAGAACTCGAATCGGATAAACCCGTCGCCGTAAGGAGTGGGTTCTTCACTGATTTTGGCGTTGGCCTTTCTCATCTCTATTCCGACCGATTCCGGGGCGGAGAAGCTGACGAGAAGGCCTTTTCCGGCGAGACGCTTGCCGAGGCGGAGGAGAGGGTTGACGTGGCCTTGGCCGGGGAAGGAGACCATAAGAACGTGGAGAGGAGGATGAGAGACGGCGTTGCCGTTACAGAAGTCTTCGGGATGAGACCCCATTTTTTTGTGGACTGGGAAAACAGAGGAGGTAGTTTTTTAACTTTTGATCGTCTTTGCCGAATCTGTGGGGCGATGATTGGGTTATTTAAGGAGTAAAAATGGCTCTGTTGTCATATCAGCTTGGAATCTTTGAGAAGTACACATGTTACTGATGTACTAAAAACTGTTTTGGTTTTAATTGTCAGTCTTCTCCAGAAATGTTCTACCTTTCATTGTTGGACTGTTCCACTGATATTTTCTAGTTAGTTCTACCTCTGTCCCTAATAACTTTTCCAGTTAATAGAACTATTCAACTCATAGAGGTGGAAGTAGATTCGTGCAAATTTACTTTTCTTAATAACAATTGAAATCCCTCTTATACCTATGTTTGGGGACAGAGGTAGAAGTAGATTCATGCAAAAAGTAAGATTCATGACTCTAAACTTAATGTAAATTGTGCACCTTACAAAACGTTTTGTTATAATTAAGGTAGATTATATGGTACCCATAAAGTATCGTACATTTGTCTATATGGATCAATTAGAATCATGCAGTTGAATTATTTAAATCTAAATTAAAATGAATTTAATGATTTGGGCCAATCAAATGCATGGTAGGTACGGTATCCCATTTTTTAAATGAGTATCGGAGTTGTCACCTATAATTAATCGTGCATTTAAAGTCATAAATCTTGCATTATCAGCGATGTCATCGGAATATTAAAAATAGAATAGTATATATAAATAAGAGATATCAAACTATTCTTTTAACACATAATTAGCATATAATGAACCAGGTTGTGCTATTTTTTCTCTTCTACTCCTTATTTTTCTAATAAAATTTAAAAATCTCATATAGAGCACTGTAGATAAACATTGTCTGTTAATTAACATCCCTGGCACTTGTATATCTATTTGTGAAACGCTTATAACAACCTTCAATTTAATTTATTAAGTTTTCATTTCATGTTCAATTTTATTACCTTATGTTAATTTCGTTATTACTCCATCGTCGAAGAAATTCAAAACAAACTCCAGGTTTTCTCGAAGACGACTTTTTAAATTTATAATGTCTCACCTTCTAAGTTTCATATTCTAGTAACATTGTCTTTGTTTTCTTAATCTTCCAATCATAACTCAGGAATAAATGGTGAGATTGAGTGAATATATTTCATATATTAAGTATTAACCCTGTTTTTTGGAAAGATTTATGGCGTCACCTTAAAACATAAATTTTTTAAGATGACGTCATAAATCAAACAATTATGTATAATTTGGTTCACTTATACAAGTATTTTTTATATATAACATAATTCCTAATATATAATCAAAACAATATAATGACGAAACTTTATCTTATAATTTTAATTGTGTTAAAAACGTTATCTTATAGTGGCTACAAAAGTATACGCATAGCAATTTTAGTTACATTTTGACACGAAATTTTCTATTTGTAGTAATATAGAAAGTCTCTCTTCTTATATTATGCGAAAAGCAATTAAGTTGTTTAACAGAATTAGGGAAAAACACTTAAAAGGATTATTCTCCCTTATTTCTTAAATACTCCGTATAAAAGAGGGTTTTTAGGTTTTCAATTTTTTATAACAAAAATTTGGAATATTGTTTTTTTTTGTTATTGCAATTTGCAATCATTCCTTGATCAAGTCCACTCCATCATAATTACATGTAGTGGCCGACCTAAGTAATTTCCTGAAATTAGGCACCATACTCTTTGAACGCCGCCATAATAATTGTAAGTTTCAGCGCAGGGGTCCCAACGCTGGTTGTTGATAATGAATGTCGCGAATTTGTCGAACTTGGCCGTGTGTATGGTAGATGGATAGTTTTGAAAATCAATTGGGCTTGGGGTACACAAAACTCATACACACACCTACACACTATAAATAGGCCCAAAAATTACCATTTTTTTACCCTCCCTCCCTCCCTCACATGAAATCAACCCCAGCCTCTCTTCTCTCTCCCCTTCATCGTCTCTTTCTTCTTCCAGCCTTCGGCGGAGAACCGGCGGCGGCGGAGAACCGGCGACGGCGGAAAACCACCGGCGACGGCGGAGAACCGGCGGCGGCGGCCATGGAGGACCTCCCTGAGCTTGGTATGAGTTTGTGCTGATGCTTGATCCTTTATGTATTTGATTTCTTTGAAGTGAAATATACATTTGTTCTTCACAGACAATTCCCTATATTTCTGTGAATGTATAATTTCGTCTGTGTGTTTGTGAAGTTCATATAATCTTGTCTGTGTTCAAAATATTTTAAATTTACTTATGTCTGTGTATAAATAAAATTCTATTTGATATGTCTGTGTATAAATATACTTTGTCTGTGGGTATATATACTTATGTTTATGCGTAAAGAAGTGTCTGGGCAGATTTTAATGTGTTGCCTCATATTTTCTGAAATGTATTTATGTTTGAAAATGTCTATTTGAAATGATTCTTTTCATTTTATCATGTATCATTTCTGAAAATGACACGCCTTTAATATATGTGTTGAATATATCCTTGTTATAAATTATATATACACTTTTAATTTGGTGATTTTATTGGCTTTGAACTTAAATACTATGTATATCTTTGTTCTTCACAGACAATTCTCTGTATTTGTGTAGTGTATAATATCGTCTGTGTGTTTGTGAAGTGTATATGATCTTGTCTGTGTTCAAAATGTTATAAAATAATAACTTATGTCTGTGTAAGTAAACTTCTATTTGAAATGTCTGTGTGTAAACATACTTTTGTCTGTGTGTGTATATACTTATGTCTGTCCATAATAAGTAAACTTCACATATTCGTTGAAATACGTGAATGTCGATCAGATGGAGAAATTCAACAAAATGAACATGAGAGTGACGTTGGTTCTAATACGTGAATCAAAGGCTGGGAATGAAATTGGAAGTACCTAACAAGCTACCGCTCGCTGACCATGACATTGGACGGGGGGTCTTAATGACATGATGAACATGATGAATTGTAGTGGTTTATATTTAAATTTTAGTTTGATCTAAATGTGCACGCATTTATTTTCACAGACATTTATGTATTAGAACACAAACAAACTCTTTGGTCTTCACAAACACAAGACGTGTTTGTGGACATATATAAATTTGCAGTTGTAATATTCTACTTTGATTCAAAAAATTTGATTAACGTATTCATTTTTTTTTCATCACCTCCAAATTACACATGGGCTCCAGTGGTAATCAAAGTAATAAAAATTAAAACTACTAAATTACATAAAGTAGTTAGTAACAATATTTGAAGTGGATGTAAGAACAGATACATAGCACAAACAACAACGACACAAATCACAGACAAAGTCATATTACAGCACAGACACGATTTTTCTTCTTCACAGGCAAAGTCATCCTCTGTATATATTAACACCAAAAACATTAAGTGCTTGCCACAAAAACAAAAAAGGCATATAAATTCAAGTAATATTTGGGAGTACATTCTAGGACATTGTACAACATTGATGTTTTACATCCAAACTCATCCTACATTAAACATGGAGACCCAAACTATTCTACGTTGATCGCTTCGTCAAAGTCGAGAGCCTCATTGCAATTCACATCTTTTTGCCACCATATTCTCATATGCACAGTCGGGCTTCAATGGCAACTTCTGCAATAGTGACTCCGCAATGGCCATAACTATCACGTCGCAAACACCAGATCTGGACAAAAAAAAATTCATATAGACATTACATTTACATGCACAGACAAACACCAGACAAGCATTCTTATATACAGACAGACACACAATCAGTCACACAGACACATGTAGAAAAACTTATGTTTAACTTCATAAATCATACTTTAAGAAACATTTTGACTTGTTCAGTGAAAGGATATTGAGCATCTTTAGTTCCAATGCTTAGACATATACTTCAGATGTGAATGTAAAGTTAAGAAAGTGTGCATAAGTTTGGTATAAAAGAAAAAAGGAAAATGTGACAAAAGTAAAATAATGACATGAACCGGGTATTAGAATTAGTGAATCTAACAAAATCACGAGTGGACATAGTGAAAAACGTTGACTATTCATTGTGTTTTAATTATGAAAATAAGTAACGAACATTATATTGCCAATAAGTTAACTCAATGTGTCTTAATTATATTTTAATAAGTGAATTCATTTTTCAAAACTTTCCTTCAACAAAACCTGCTCTACTCTTATATCGTTGTGTACAAGTATAGACATTCATATTATGCACACAGACATATGTGGAGGGATACAGACACATATAATTCTTCACAGACAAACTCTGCCAGAGCCAATTGCTCGTTGTGTACAAGTACAGACATCGCAATGAGGCACACAGACATATGTAGAGAGATACAGACAATCATAAAATTCTTCACACACAAATGGAGCCAGAGCCAATTGCATATAAGTTCACACAGACAATTATTTAGAGACATCTATCTTTACACAGACAATACACATGTCCTTCAACATGCATAAAATCAACCTTACACAGACAATACATATTCTTCAAAATCCAAGCAATAGATGGGTTCCAAAACTTCATAAACTAAATTATTTTGCTTCACCCTCCAAATTAATATCATCAAATTGCCTAAAAGTGTAAAAAAATTCAAAAACTAAGGAAGATGATACATACCTTTCAGTTGGCGGGGACAAGTCCGCGGCTCTGGCTCCGGTTGGCGGGTGGAGGGTTGGCGCCGGTGAGTTGGGTTCGTCGAAGGGAGATGGTTGGCGACGGCCGCTGAGAGGGGTGGAGGGCGACGGGGAAGAAGCTTCCAGCGACGGGGAGGAGGGCGACGGGGAAGAGGGCGACGGGGAGGAGGGCGAAGGGGAAGAGGGCGGCGCTTTTCTTCGACGAGTCGCATCAGGGAGGGAAAGGGGGGTGTGCAAAAATTTGGGGGCAGGGCTTTTTTCAACGGGGAGGGAATGGGGATGAGGAAAGGGGGTAAATATTTTTTTGGAGTATTTATAGTGTGTATGTGTGTGTATAAAAAAAGTGTAACAAGAGCATTTTTGTTTGAAAATTGGTTGGATTGACTATTTCATTTAAGAAAATATTATTTTGAAATATATTTTATTAATAAAATAAAAAAAATTATATGTAAAAAATAGATAAAAGGGTCATCTATCATAATTTCAGTCAATACATTCAGAAAAGTAATTTCAGCCATTTTTTTCCGCTTATTACTATGAGAATAATGGATGACTTACCAATATGGTAGCCCTGAATGTCATATATATAGTAAAGAAGTATCCAAATTACAATAGGAAACTAATGAAATATGGAAAGCTAATGAATGCTAATTAATAATACACTATTACACCCCCTCAATCTGTGCAAGTGAAATAACGCGCAGATTGTTTCTAAGAAAAATAAACCGATGCGGAAACAAACACTTGGTGAAGATATCTGCAAGCTGATACTGCGTAGATACATGACGAATAATTAAATCTCCATGTGAGACACGCTCTCGAACAAAATGATAATCAATGCTGATGTGTTTACTGCGTGCATGTTGAATAGGATTAATGGATAAATATGAAGCGGAGACATTATCACACAGCAATCGGACAGGCGTGCGAATAGGAACGCCTAACTCGAACAAAATGGACCTGATGTGTAATGTATCCTGAACTGTGTAAGCAATGGCCCTGTATTCGGCTTCAGTAGATGACCGGGGAACCGTGGGCTGTTTCTTTGACTTCCAATAGATCAAATTAGGACCCAAGAAAAAAGCAAAACCAGACGTGGACCGGCTAATATCAGGACACCCGGCCCAATCAGCATCGGAATAAGCTTGAATAGTAGGAGACGACCGATCTGGCTGAAGCAATAGGCCGTGATCTGGAGTACCTTGTAAGTACCTGAAAATGCGCTTAACAGCCGAAATATGTGAAGTACGAGGGGCATGCATAAATTGGGAAACCTGGTAAACAACAAAAGTAATATCAGGTCGCGTCATGGTCAAATACTGTAAAGCACCGACCATACTTCTGTACTCCATAGGATCTGCAAGAAGTTCAACATCAGTGAGAGATAACTTAGTTCTAGAAGGAAGAGGGGTGAAAACAGGTTTAAGAGTATGAAGATGAAACCTAGTCAACAGATCAGACACATATTTTTGCTGAGACAAAAATAATCCTTTAGGAACACGAGTAGCTTGGACACCCAGGAAAAAAATGTAAATCCCCTAAATCCTTCATAGCAAAGTAACGTCCAAGAGACGTAATAAAAGAAGAGATAAAGGAAGGGGAATTACTAGTGATAATAATATCATCTACATAAAGAAGTAGATAAAGAATGGACGAACCGTGGCGATAAATAAACAAAGAATTATCAGACCTGCTACAGATAAAGCCATGGGTGAGAAGAAAATTGCTAAATCTATAGAACCATGCCCGAGGGGCCTGTTTGAGACCACAAATGGCCTTTCTCAAACGACACACATGATTAGAAAACCGAGGATGAATAAAACCAGGCGGCTGACGCATATATACTTCCTCTGTCAAATTAACCATGAAGAAACGCATTCTTAACATCTAACTGACGTATAGACCAACCAAACGAAAAAGATAGAGATAAAACAATACGAATAGTAGTAGGTTTGACCACAGGACTAAAAGTTTCAGAGAAATCAATTACAGCCTGTTGAGTAAATCCTTGAGCTACTAGGCGTGCTTAATGTCGCTCAATAGACCCATCAGAATTAAATTTTGTTTTATAAATCCATTTAGACCCAACCACATTTTTATAATGATTAAACGGAACCAAATCCCATGTATGATGGTCAATTAAAGCATTAAACTTCTCAGCCATAGCCGCCCTCTATTTAGCATCTTTATTAGCAACGGAAAAACAAGACGGGTCACATGCCATAATATCTGTTTTAAGAGTAAAAATACTTTTTGGTTTGAAAAATCCTGATTTAGCTCGTGTTTGCAGCGGGTGACCAGGCTGTTTCGGGGGAGAAGGTGGCGGTTGAGGGCTACTGGGTATACTGGGAGTGGGCTGGTGGTTCGAGGGACTGTCAGGCTGTAGTGGGGTTGGTGGTGGAGTCTCGGGTGGACTAGCTGTGTGCTGGGAGGAAGATGGCTGCGGGGTAGCAGGACTGCCAGGCTGCATGGGAGATGGTGGTCGAGGTAAGGTGGCAGTGTGGGTGTGGGCACTGTGCAAGTTTTCGGGACTGAGAGAGGATGAGATGGCCGAGATATTGTGATGGGAAAGCATCCGGGATTGTGACACCAATGGTATGTAGGCATGCGGTTGTGCAGGGGACACCGAAGCAGTGTTTTTGGACTTAGAAGAAATCAACTCAGAATATGAAAAATGATTTTCATGAAATCTAACATTTCTATTGATGTAAATTTTGCCGGTAAGCGGATCATAACAACGGTATCCTTTATACTCAGGAGCATATCCCAGAAAAACACACAATACAGATCTAGGTCAAAGTTTATTTGCTAAAGTGGCATTAAAGTTTGGAAAACAGGTACACCAAAAAATGCGCATGAAAGAAAAGTTTGGGGAGCGATGAAATAATTTTTCAAAGGGAGATAAGCCATTTAAATTTGGAGTAGGGAGACGATTGATAATATAAGTAGCAGTAAATATCGCATCTACCCAGAATTTAGCTGGCATTTTTGCCTCAAAAAGCATAGTGCGAGTTAATTCGAGAAGATGTCGGTATTTTCTTTTAGCCACCCCATTCTGTTCAGGAATCAGGAGTGTCAAGACAAGATTTTCTAAATAAAATGCCATGCTGAAGAAAAAGATTACGTATACCATGATTATCAAACTCACCCCCTCCATCACTTTGAAAAATTTTACTTTTAGAGTTGAAAAGATTTTTCAACCATTGTTTTAAAATTAATAAAATGTTTCAGAACTTCACTTTTATTGCACATAGGATATAGCCAAGTAAACCGAGAAAAATCATCAATAAATAAATCATAATATTTAAAACCACTGTCAGAGAGAACAGGAGACTACCATACATCAGAATGAAGCAACAATAAAGGGACAGTAGATTTATGCCAAACTTCTTGAAAAGGTAACCATTGAGATTTTCCTAACCGACAAGAAATACAATCATGAGAAAAATTAGAATTACTAAGAATAGAACCAGACTTCTTAAGTTTATCTAAAATACGACTGCCACAGTGTCCCAACCGCCGATGCCAGACAGGTCCCGGAGCAACATGAGTAGCGAAAGCAACGGATGAGGGATGAGGCAAGGAAATAGGATAAACGCCACCTTTGTTAGAAGCTTTAAGAAGCACTTCCCCCGAATTGTGGTCCTTAACACAAACAATATTCTTATAAAAAATCACAAAACAGTTATTATCGGCACATAATCTTTGAATGGATAATAAATTATATTTAAGATGAGGAACATGAAAAACAGATTTTAAATGAAGGGGACGCGGCATAGGAGATAAAGCTAATTCACCAACAGTCATAACAGGTAAATTAGAACCATTAGCAACCGTCACAGTTAGTGGTTCAGAATAAACAGATTTATTGTCTAAAATACCTTCGTTAGAGATCATATGAGCGGAAGCGCCAGAGTCAGGATATCAAACAATAGAAGAAGATTCTCCGGTAGGGACGGCCAAGGCAGGTGCATAAGGTTGGACAAAACGGGATGGACAATTGACAGCAGAATGACCTGGTGAGTGACAGATTTGACAGACGATGGAGGAGGAACTGAACCAAAATTATTCTCAAAGGGTGAAGCTCCTGCAGAATCATAGTTAGTACAAAAAATATATGGTGCAGAAGTATAAGACAATGACTTAACAGAATTACAATTGACTGTACCCGGTATACCCATCATCTGTGGTTGTGGAGGTGCTCAACCGTAGGCCCCGTTCGGCGGCTGCTGTTGTTGTCCAGCACCATGAAACTGCTGCTGGTAGTATTGACCACCACGGCCTCGTCCGCGGCCACCCCGTTCGCGTGGTCCTCTGCCGCGACCACGTCCGCCGCGCTGCTGCGGTTGTTGGGGCTGCTGAACCTGCCGCGGCTGCTCTCCTGGACCGGTAGGCTGCTGGGCGTGTGCGGGAAAAACCGGGGCTCCAACACTGGTCTCTAAACGTTGTTGATAGTGAAGACGGGCTTCTTGATGGACAAGCTTGGTGCACAATTTATCAAAAGTAAGGTCTTCCGGGAATAGAGTTAGAGGTCCCACTAATGACTCATATCCCGGACCCCAACCCCAAAAGTGCATATTGCAAGAGATCATGATCAGATACGGGATAATTAATGGATGCCAGGGACTCCGCAATTTTTCGGATTTCAAGCAAATATTGATCCATGGACTGATTTTCTTTCTTTTTCATGTGAGACAACATTTGTTTTAATTCCATGGATCGAGCCAGACTGGCAGCCATAAAATGAGCCTCTAAATGTTCCCATATGGCTGTAGAATTCTTTAATTGATGCACCTCAACAAGAATATCACAACAGAGGGTAGCAAACAACCAAGAACGGACAGTGAGACAGTCTGATCTAATCTCAACCAATAATAATACTCAGGATTCATGGTTTGGATTTGATATAAATCATAAGTGTATATGGGTAGGGCACGTAGAGATCCATCAAGTATACCCAAAAGACCATTAGAGACCAGGAAGGATTCAAACTGAGTACGCCAGGGTTTAATTCCATCAAATAATCTTCAACAGCCAGTAATTTAATGGTCACAATAGTAGTGATAGAAGAAGCACCAAAACCCGTACCTTGACCAAGACTTGCAAACGAGGTAGGGATTGGAGGTATGTCCCGACGTCTAACCGGGCCGGGGCTTGACGGCGGTAGCAATCCCGGACTGCCTGAGAAGGTGAGGCCGGCGAAACGACGGCCGGCAGTGCTGCTGGATTCCCTGACGACGAATGAAGACTGATGCGGCATGGACTGCAAGCTCAGAACCGTTGGCGTCCACGTAAAGATAGGCGGGACCCATGAAGACGGCGGCACAGATGATGAAATTGCCGTGGTAAACACCGAACTCGGCTGCTCGGTTGAGATGCAGAACAGCGCCAGAGTGGTGGAGGAAAAAGGATCATTCACCGGTGTAGAAACCGGCATGGAAACCGCGCTCATCACAGGGGATTCCGTCATCGTCATAAAGGTGGTGGCGGTGACGGTGGAGGAGATGACGGCTGCAGTTCCTTCGGTAGTCATAGGGCCGAAAAACAATTTAGGTTAAAATCCTAAAACTCTTGATACCATGTGAGAATAATGGAATGGCTTACCAATATGGTAGCCCTGGATGTCATATATATAATAAAGGAGTATCCAAATTACAATAGGAAACTAATGAAATATGGTAAGCTAATTAATGCTAATTAATAATACACTATTAATTAGACAATCCAACGCGCGAAAGAAAAAGTTGCGTGTTTGGTAAAAAAGTTGATTGATAAGTCTGATAAGCCAAAAAACAGTGTTGTCAAACGGCCTCTTGATTAAAAAAGGGCTTATATGTATTCTTTCGAGCCCGTCGGACGGATATGACAATTAACTAGAAGGATATAAGTTAAAATTTAATAACAAATGACCACGTAAAAATATTATCTAGGTATTTGCAGATATCCTATTAAACTTGATTAGATTATGTTTAAAGTAGTTGAATCTCTTGAATTTGATATTATTTTAGTTGAAATGGTTGAATTTATTGAATTATGAATACACCACATTTAAAATATATTTATGAAAATATAGTAAAAGAGAAATTGCCCTAAATAGGAGTAAATGAGGTTTGGAATTCCAAAATAGATTTACTACATTTTCTCCCCGAAATAGGAGTTGTTACTGCCATGTATGACAAATACTGCCATGATTGAAAAATACTGCCATTAATTATAATAAATATTGTCATGTTAAATGCATTGTACTGCAACTATTTGACAGTTACGCCTAAAAGACGACTAATGATGTTTTTACTTGGACTGTAATCTGTCCCAGACCAGATCAGACCAGAATAGACCAGACCAAACCAGACCAGACGTGGATAGTTATAAAAATACAAAGAAACCAGACATTACCAGACCAGCCTAGACTAGATCAGACTAGACCAGCAAATTACAGTCCAAGTAAAAACATAGTACTCCTATTTTGGAATTACAAACTCCATTCACTCCTATTTTGGGAAATCTCTTATAGTAAAATCGTTATCTGTAGTAACTTCAGTTAAAAAATAATTCTATTTTACTTAATATTTTGAAAATAATATAATCCAACGCGCGAATCATAGCTACGTGTTTTGTAAAAGAATAACTTAGTGATTAGGTAAGTTAAAAAATGGCCACCTGACGTAGGGGTGTGTTCGGTTCAAACGGTTCAATTTTCACCTAAAACCAAATGCTGAATCAAAGTAAAATGTTCGGTTTGGTTTAGTCTTATATTCAAAAATTTGGAACCACAGTTTATTCGGTTCGGTTTCATTTTTTTCGGTTGTTGCAAAAATATTTTTTGTTGATTACAATTAGTAATTTGCAAACAAAAAAAATATAAAGTACACCAAACTATAATTAGAGAGTACGTATATACCGATTTAAGCATTTTCTAAATTAATTAAACTCATGAATTTATTTGTGAATTATATATAGTGTATCCACAAGTTAAAATTATATTTTTAAATGTTCTGTCCACTAATTCATTTTTACTAAAAGACATGTCTTTAACATTAGTTGATAAAAAATGTTAACTTTGCAAATCAATTTGAGACGGAAGGACTATAATTTTTTAGTGGGATCATGTTGTGTGCCACAATCCGAACCAAATTTGGTTGGGATGTTATTTTGAGCCAAACCATTAGGTGTGAGACGGTTAGTGTATAATTTTGGCGTGAATTTTTTGCGTAAATTACCCCGTACAACCGACTGTACGGTGAGCACCGTACAACCGGGTATTTTTGAAATTAAATTCAACTTACAGGGTTAAGATCGAAGACCTTCGTATCCTCTGTACGCAGGCTTGAGTCCTCGTGTCGCTCGTCCCAGGCTTCGCCGGCCATCGCTGCTACCTGCTAGATCCCCGACGGCCACCTCTCCCTGCTAGACCTTCGGAGTTTTGGGATTCAGTCAATCGATGACTATGGCTTTGGGGTTGAAACAGATAAGGAGATAGGGATTTGGGATTCCTAATTTAGTTGCCTCCTTTGCAATAGAAATTACAGATAGACATCAGATGAAGAAATTGCTAGGATGATTGTTAGTCATGGTTTACTTTGTTTAAGTACGATAAATAGCAAGCTCCAGGTCAGTGTTTGTTTCGACATCCGATGAAGGCCTACTGAGTTCATATTTCTTGTTGACGAATCTGAAATGAGTTTATATTAAACACAAATGAGTATAAGCTTAAAAAGAATGAACATACACAAATGAATATCGAGCATATTAAAAATGAGTTTCACGTAAAACTCTAATGAGTATACAACCGAAAATGAATGAGCATACACAAATGATCTTTTGAATTTTTTATACTCATTTTATGAATTATGTATGCTCATTTGGTACCTCTTTATACTCATTTCAAACGTACCATACTAATGTTAAACTCAAATGAGTATAAGGCCAAAATGAATGAGCATACACAAATGGACTTTTAATTTGTTTGATACTCATCTTGTAAGTTACATATGCTCATTTGGTGTTATTTTATGCTCATTTAAAAAGAACAGACTCGATGCTCATCACAATCGCATAATGAAAATCATTGGTCATACTTTTCAAGTTGATGCTCAATAAAAATGTCTTGATGTTCAATTAAAAGTACTTATGATTTTCATATCAATTCTCATTTTATAAGTTATGTATGCTCAATTGGTATTCATGTTATGCTCATTTGTAATATGACATACCAATGTATATTTCCAAAGTATCATATTGCATTAAATTCACATACTGGAGTTCATAAGAGTTGATTATAGATATAATTTATTAAGTTTTTGTAAAGAAAAAAATAAGGAAAAGAAAGTAAATTCGAAGAGACGAAGCAGAGATCATGATGCTCAATGTTATGCTTCTAATGCTCAACAAAATATGTCACTTGCTCACTATGTGTGGTTTAATACTCATTTAATACGAGACACGAATTTCAAATAAATTACAAAAATGTCACCGGCTGTACGGTGAGCACCGTACAACCGGTGGTACCATATACGAACCCAATTTTTTTAGCCAATTAGTTCCAATTCAAAATTGAATAGAAATGGTCCCAAATTGGAGTAAAAACGTTTTGAAATTCCGAAATAGGAGTATCATGTTTTTATTCCCTAAATATGAGTAATTCTGCCAACTTTGAAAAAAGTGTCATGTTTAAAGCCTAATAATGCCAAACTTGGCAGAAATTTACTCTTACTTAGGGTTGGTTTGCAACTGCTTTTAAAAAAGCACTTCTCAGCTTTTGGCTTTAAAAAAGCCCTTATTTTCCCAAACACTACAACTTTTATTTTTCTCGGCTTCCACGTCAAAAGTACTTTTACTTTTTCTATTACACAAAAAGCACTTATTTTACCCAACACTACCCACTTTCAGAGGCGGACCCAGTAAGGGTCCCACGGGGTCCCGGGACCCCGTGCACCTCGAAAAAAATACCTATATATATTATACATATATTATACTCCCTCCGTTCTTTAATATTAGTCCTCCTAGGCTTTGGCACGGGTTTTAAGAGAAAAATAGTAGGGGTAGTGTAAAAGGTGTAATGAGTAGTGGGTAAATGAAAAAGTAGGAAAGAGAAAGGGGTAATGGTAATAAAAGTTGGGGTATAAGGGTATATTTAGAGTAAAAACATTCATTAAATGGAAAGGAGGACAGATAAAAAAACGTCCCAAAAAAGAAAGAAGGACTAATAAAAAAGAACGGAGGTAGTATAAAATTAGTTACTAAGTGTATACTTACATGAAAAACGACCTAAGAAACAAAAGAGTGGAGCAGGGGAATGGTAGCAACGCGTGTTTCACATTTCTATGTTGCGGGAGGGTACATTTTCGAATCCCCTATGCTCCTATTGTGTTTTCCAAAACTATTTTCATTAAATAGACCAAAACTAAGTCGTTTTGGCCTATTTTAATTAAATAGACCAAAACTATTAGTGATGATTCTATTATAGAATATTTCGAACAAACATTTTTCTATTTTCCAAAACTATTTTAATTAAATAGACCAAAACTACGTCGTTTTGGCCTATTTTAATTAAATACACCAAAACTATTAGTGATGATTCTATTATAGAATTTTCCAACAAATGAAGCTTAGGAGTGTACATCTCTGGAATTGTTGAATGATTTTTATATGTATTCTTTTGCTTTATAATACCTTAATGTATTTTGAGCTCCTTTTTTGTTTTCCAAAACTATTTTAATTAAATAAACCAAAACTACGTCGTTTTGGCCTATTTTATTTTAATAGATCAAAACTATTAGTGATGATTCTATTATAGAATATTTCCAACAAACCTTTTTTGTTTTCGAAAACTATTTTAATTAAATAGACCAAAACTACGTCGTTTTGGCCTATTTTAATTAAATAGACCAAAACTATTAATGATGATTCTATATTTCCAACATATGAAACTTAGGAGGGTACATCTGTAGAATTGTTGAATGATTTTTGTATGTATTTTTTTGCTTTATAATATCTTAATGTTTTGATGGTGTACGTTAACTATGAGGTGTTACGCTTCTTTAATATTTTTTATTAGTTTTATATTAATTAGAGATTAGAGATATAAAAGGGTAGGGACCCCGTGGCTCCGACTTTCTGGGTCCGTCACTGCCCACTTTTTACTTTTCAAAATCACTTTTTTCTCAAAAACTATCAACTTTTATTTAATCACTTCTCCTCATTTCATTAAAAAAACACTTTTTTAAAAGTAGAATCTGTTGCAAACAGACCCTTAGGGAATAAAAAACATGATAGTTATCTACGCGCTTCCAAGACCATCTCCTCTCCGGCAGTCATTTACAGTCCCTAGGTCATGTTCAATGGCCCTTTTCTTTGTCAAAAAGGTTGAATCGCCAACCCCAAGCGCCCCCCACGCCCCGACCCGACAGAGCACATGGGAGGATGTAAATCACGGTGACTCAGTCAGCAAAGTGGCATTAGGCCATACGCCCATGCGCACCAGAGGACAGAGGTCCAGCCTTATTTCAGGTTCTGTGACCTCCACTCGGTCGCTGCAGGAACTGACCTCCACCAGAGGTCCAAATTTCCCACCACTTTGCCAACTGAGCTACCCGTGCGAGTTCCAGTGGCCCTTTTCTTTTCATATGTATGTATGTTGAAAATGAAGATGTAAGTGGCCTATCTATGTAAGTTTTGGGTTGTTTATAATGCTTTTGTTACCGACTATGTTCAAAATGACATTTTATATGTATATATGTTCCCATGCATTTATACTATATGGGTGACCATAAAATTAATTGATCTCCGTAATTAGATTCTTTTAGTAAATAGAGTTTACATTTTCAGAAACGACACTAACTGTTTTATAAAGTCACAAAAGAAAAATTCAAAATAATAAAAGTTGAATATATAAAATAAAAGATTGAAAAGACTTTATGTTGATCGGAGAATAGTGAACATGAACCTTTACTTTTGAATGAGACGTAACAGTATCTTTATGTATATTGAGTATGATGATGACAATTTTTCAGAACACGTTTTTACCCGGTGTTGATTTTCTTATTCTTTCTATATTACAAGTTTTTATGATTATGATGTTTTTATTTATGTGGACAATGTATGTGGGCTTTGATAAATTTATCACTGTAATGAGTATGAGGTTATTTAAATTGATTTATATTTGGGTCTTGTTTGGCAATCAGCTGTTAGCTGTTAGCTGTTAACTGGTTATGACAGCTGATTGACAATAACTGGTTGTGTTAGCTGTTTTAGTTGGCTGATTATGTTATCTTATTGTCAGCAAATGTTTGGTAAATTAGCTGTTTAAGAACAGATGTTTGGGTGTAAAAAGACATATTAGGACATTAGTATTTAATCTAATTTCTCCTTGAGCATTTAAAAAATTATACGTTGTATTTTTTATTGCAATCAAATTATATACTACGTATTAAAAAGGAATTAGGGAAAAAATAAAACAAAAAAATAAATGTGAAATTTTGAAATATGATCAAGAGATAATTTGATTAATCAATTACCCACCTTGAGGTTTTGTGAAATATGCTGGCCGACACATTATATGATTATAAGTGGAAAAGGAGACATTTGTTTACAAGTCTGATACTCTGATGGAAACTTTCACATGGATAAACAAAGAAAGATAGCATCGGCGATCAATCAAGAGCTCCATAGGTTCGGCGAGAGAAAATAAATAGAGAATAATGAAGGGTAAAAAAGAACTCACAAGCATCAGCCGTAGCAAAACGCTGATACCCTCAGCGTTTCCGTTTTCGGCTTATAGACTTCAACCAGCCGGAGGAAGCAGCTCATTACTAAACAACATTGTCAGCTTCTTGAGTTCTTGAACAGTCAAACCAATTAAATTTGGTCAAAGAAGCTAAAAAAAGGGCTGATAAGCCGTTTTCCAAACACAGCCCAACGATGTGTGTTATTTAAAGATTATTTAATTCATAAGTGTGTATAAAAATGTAAGAAAAAGTGACTTTTTGAATTATTATACTACGTACATATTTTGGCTCTGTTCGAGCTAGATAACCCAAACACTGAGACCATTTGTAGTGGTGGGGAGTCTAAATTGTTAAATTTGGACTCCGTCCATATGAAAACGGTGTTTAGACTCCGTCAATACTGTTTTTCTCCGCATCCGTGCACTGTCAATAAAATACACTCTACATATTTTTTACATATCAATTTAGTAAAACATTAATTAAATTATTATAAAAAATATTTTCCTTTTAAGTTTTTTGCCTAGATAATTATGAAATGAAAGATACGCATTTCGATGTAAAAATAAATAAATTTCACTAACTTTTTTAAACAGTTTTTGGTTAACAAAAAGGAACTTAGTTAAAATAAAATTCAATTATGAAATATTCAGTTATTATTTGTGAAGGCTTAATGAATTAAAAATTCGTGTTTCGTGCTTTTTTGGGTTCAAGAAAACTTCAACAGTTAAAATTTAATTTTTTTTCTTTTTATATATTACATATTGGTGTCATATGAAAGATCATAAAAAATCATGAATTTTGATATATTTTTTGAAGAATTCGGAGAAAAAATAAAAAAAGTTATAAGAGTTTAAAATTAAATGAGATTTTAATGATGTATGCATGACATCATCATGACGTCAGCAGAGTGCATTATCTACGCGCAGCAACGGGCCCTTCTCTTCTTTTTTTCCTTTTTCCTTTTCTTTTCCCCTGTCAACCCAACCCTCTATTTTTAGACTCTCTCACTCCCCTTCCCACTTTTACTCCCTCTTTTAATCTCCCACTACACTCAATTAAGAGTTTAAATGTTCCATATTTAATTTTTTGACTCCTAATATGTAACCACTACAAATGGTCTGAGAAGTTAGCTCGGACAAATCCGAGCTAGACATCATTGTGGGTTAGTATCGAAACTGGACAGACTATTGGTTCGGACGTCATCATTCATCATTATCATTACCCCAGTGCCGCAAAGGCTCCCACTCATGGTGGGGTAAGGGGGAGTCGGATGTACGCAGTCTTCCCCTGTGCTAAAGCATAAAGAGACTGTTTTCGGATGACCCATAGTGAAAATCGCGTCGAAAATTACATGGACTGACTGTTGCTTCATCACAAAGAAGCACAAATAGTTTAGTGAGCCATTTTGCTTTATTCCATCATATTCCCAAACAAAAAAATAGTGAGTCTTTGGCTCCATTTCAAATGATGGAAAGAGACTATTGGTTCGGAGTAGGGGTGGGCAAACGGGTCTTGGAACCGCGGTCCGGTCCGGCTAATGGTGGTTCGGGTCCAAAACGGGCCGGTTCCATTTTTTGTTTCCATAAAACAGTCCGGGTAGGGTCGGATAATTTTTTTAAGGTACCGGACCGGTTCCAAAATTAAAAAATAACGGGTACCCGGCCCGGCCCATTATATATATATATTATATATTAATTTATTAATAGTTTTGTGATAATCGGTTTTGAAATAGTTTTGTTTCCTCTGCTAGAAGTAGGATTTTAAATTGAGTTGCAATAACATCCTTTTGTTTTCAAATTAATGATTAAATGTTTCATAAATATCTTATTACTTTTTATTGTTATTGAATTATTTCTTTCTATGGAATTTAATTATTTGTTAAAGATGATTTTGTTATATTTTTTTTATTATATTGTTATTAAAATATATAAATTGTGTTTACCACCCACCATGTATGTGTCAATTTTGGCTAATACTGAAAATTTAATATAAAAAAGCAATCACTTTAATATGTGATGTTAGACAACATGTTTAAATACAAATGTTAGAAAATATTTATTTTGGCTATGTTGCATATTTTTGGAATTTCTTTAATTTTTTGAAACTTATATACAAGAAAATATGGAGTATTGGACTTTTCGCTTGTGTTATATATGCACCACTATGTTGTTATTTTGAAACTTGCTAATGTTCTATATTATTGATTATTGATTTTTGGAACTTCGTGAGTTTTTACTAATTTCAAAACATGATAATAGAAACCGTAAAACCTGGACCGGACCGATCCGTTTCAAACGGGCCGGATAATTTCCGGTTCCTATTTTGAAAATTGTAATACCCGGACCGGACCAAACCATACAAAGGAACCGGCGGTTCCATTTTATTTTGCATTACCCGCCCCGACCCGGACCATGCTCAGCCCTAGTTCAAACGTGCCCAACCAAAATTCGAGATAACTCTTGGGATGTTTTCTTTTGGACTGAAATTTGCTGGTCAAGTATGGTCTGGTATGGTCTGAATTGATCTGGTCTGGTCTGATAAATGTCTGGTTTTTGTGTATTTTATAACTAAGACAGTCAAGTCTGGTATGATGTGATCTGGTCTGGTATGAGACTGAAATAAGTCCAGAAAACATCATTGGTTGGGATGGCTAAAATCCGAGGCAACAGTTTGGAATAAAGTTGGTATAATTGGGGATCCGAGACGAATCTGAGCCAAAGGTGTTAGACTCTCAAATTTACTGAAGAAATACGAGTAAAAATCTGAGCCAAATACGAGTTTTTTCAGTAGTGCAACCAGCTGACTAAATTAAACCATTTTCCAAAATAAACTAAAAATAAAAAGAGTGGTTGTTTGCCCCATAAATATAGGAATTATTATTATTATGAGCTCTTGATGCCACTTAACTTGACTAATTTGCAAAATCTAGTGAAATTTCTGGAAATACAACTTAATGTATGGGTCAAATATGTTGAATTATGAAAAACGTACGGAGTATATCTATATCTATATATATATAATAACAAAATGTTGGCAATGGAATTTGGGCGGGAAAGATTGTACCAAAAAATAGGAGGGGGTGGCAGAAATGATTTGTGACTTAGCTTTTGGAATTCCTACCATGAGTCCGTGAGTCTCTTCAATTTCCTAGAATGTCTAGTAATAAAAATAACAGTAATAATTAGTCACATAAAAAGAGGTAACTGGGCAACCAATTACGGGTGGGCAAGGGAATAAATAAAGTGCATTTATTGCAATGCATGGATTTTCATTTTTGTTGTTCTCCATCGTGATATATCAATAATCCATTGATTAAAAATGAAGTGTAGTTCATTATTAAGTTTATTTATTTTTGCACAAAAAAAAGTTTATTTCTGTCCAAATGAAAAGATAGACTTACTTACATCCTATGCTATTTAGATTAAATATATTCATACTATTCAATATCTCTTTCAAGATTAATAAGGAGTATTAGATTATAAACGAAGACTCTAATAATTTAAAAGGGTTGAGATTTTATTGAACCACTAATGCGAATTTAGGAGTTTGGGAGTTTCACGTTTTTACAAAATAATATTTCACAAGATTAATTTAAAATCTTTTCAAAATGAGATATTACCCAAAATAGACTAAAAAAGTTTGAAAATTCCAAAATAAGACTTTCATGTTTTTATTTCCAAAATAGGACTAATTATTGTCATGTTTTGGCAGTACCAGACTTCAAACATGACAGTATTTTCCAAATTTGACAGTAATTATTCTTATTTTGAGAATAAAAACATGACAGTCCTATTTTGAAATTTTCAAACTTTTTAGTCCCATTTCGGGAACTTTCCCTTTCAAAATAGGAGTATCAACATTTTCTTCTCGAAATATGACTAAATAAATTGCACTACACCCGTCTAAAAAAATTGTTACCATCTTACTTATCATTTTGAAATGTTCCACAAAAATCTCATTTTCTTTTGTGGAATGATTTTTGTGACTAATATTCATTTATATTTTTCTTACTCATCCACTATCACATACGAGTATCACTTTATGCTCACTTTCTTAATGAGTATGCCAAGTCAAATAAATAAAAATTCGGGACAGAAGGATCGGAATATTATTGTATAACATTATCTATGTTTTGATCATATTTATTTCTCGCAATAATGGATCCAGTTAATTGATGTAATCACTCTGGAAATGGTTATACGGAGTATGTATTAAAAATCGTATTTGGTACGGAGTATCATGTATTTTAGCATAACTGTCTGCATTTAGAGAGATTTAAAAGAAATAGATAAGTTCCAAGCCACACAAAAAATAGGCAACTTTTGATTGATATACAATTTCATAATGTAAAATAAAAGAGAACGGTGGAGGAAATTGGACTTGCTTGATTACAACAAAGACTAAAAATAGGGGAAAGTTCCCGAAATGGGACTAAAAAAGTTTGAAAATTCCAAAATAGGACTGTCATGTTTTTATTCTCAAAATATGAATAATTACTGCAAAATTTGGAAAATACTACTATGTTTGAACTCTGATACTGCCAAAACATGGCAGTAATTAGTCTTATTTTGGGAATAAAAACATGGAAGTCCTATTTTGGAATTTTCAAACTTTTTAGTCCCATTTTGGGTAGTACCCCTAAAAATAGTAAATTAACACGTTTCTTCAAATCTTTAAACACACCTTTATGTTATCTAGAGCCCGTTTGGTAACATTAAAATTGGTTGCAATTACTGATTCTGCTGAAATTTATGAAGTTCTGGATGAAGTGGCTG
Organism: Cuscuta epithymum; assembly: GCA_945859915.1. Classification (NCBI taxonomy): domain Eukaryota; kingdom Viridiplantae; phylum Streptophyta; class Magnoliopsida; order Solanales; family Convolvulaceae; genus Cuscuta; species Cuscuta epithymum. Next base: position 103,411 of record CAMAPF010001078.1, read on the forward strand.
TATTGGCTGATTCTGCTGATTTATGAAAAAATTATATTTAAAATATTTGTTATTAATAAATAAAATAAAAAATTATATGAAAAATAGTTAAAATGATCCTCTATGGTAACTTTAGCCAATACAACCAGAAAAGTAACTCCAACTTTACTTTTTCTGCTTATTACACAATTCAGCGCGTGAAATCAAAAGTTACGTGTTTGGTGAAAAAGCTGGCTGATAAGCCTGATAAGCCGAAAAAAGGGGTCATCAAACGAGCTCCTAATGAAAAGTGGGTTTTAAGGGACTATGAGCATGGACGGAGCTAGAGGGGGACAACCTAGGCCCCGTTCCGCTACATATATCAAATATGTCTTAATTTTAAGGTAAACAATTTCGTGTACTTAATTTTCCAAAAATATTCTTTGTACAATTTTGTAAAAAAAATTCAAATGAAATCTTTTTTGAAATTAAAATGCTGGATTTGTTTAAAATTGTACAGTAAATTTGTGATTAAAATATGTATTCTCTTACAATATTTTAAAGCCATTTGAGAAAAAACGTTGAAAAACAATTAAAAATTACAAATTTCACAAGTATTTTGGTACAACATGTAGTTCGAATATGTGGATGCTCAAGACAATCAACATAATTTGCTAATTACATTCTTTTGATATATTGACTATGAACGTTGATTGTCAAACATCCCATTAAAATTTAAACAAATATTACTCTGTATTATTAATGAACTATTCAAATAATATTAAATGTTTATGTTTGTTCATTTTCTATGTTTGTTAGAACAATAATACGGAGTGTTAATATTCCCGTGCATCGCACGGGTATAATACTAGTTTAACATATACTTTATTACTCCGTAATAAATTAAAGAAAAGTTATACCAACTTTTTTCATCAGATTCAGCTAGATGAACAACTTTATTTTATATAACGTCATATAAAAATCTACTTACTTAATAATATCTACTTACTTAATAATAAAATACAACCTTCATACTAATTGCTATTGAGTACAATTTATCAATTATCTAATTGCTATTGAGTACAATTGATGAGTTATATATTTGCTATTAAGTACAAAAAAACGTTTCATCACGCATTCAATACTCATCAATAATGTCTTATTTTACATTCCATATACTACGTAAATTATACTACGTATATTTATATCTCATTCCATATACAGTATAGTTTGAAATATGGAATATTACATATTCTACCTCATTCCAATCCAATTTTTGCAAAGGTAAGATTAAATATATTTATGTATGTTAACGTAAACACATTAATATATTTGATCACAAAGTGCACAAATTCATGTACTGCAAATTAATATAAGGACAAATTCCCGTCCACCATTCTCATGGACAACTTAAAACATTTTTAATATTTTGCTTCATATATCAAATTTACATTTTTTTATCAGGCTTTGAAGCGATTTTAATGTAGTTTCTGAATATATAAATTTTTATTAACTAAAAAATTCAGAGTGTGAACATGGATTAAGTTGCTTTATCATCAGTCAAGCATCGTAAACCGTTCACAGGAACCTTCTAACGGGATGGAGGGAGTACTTAATTCCATTGATTCTGTGTAAATGTGCTCATAGATGCAAAATTTGTTTATGTATAGAAAGTTTTTAAGAACATATAATTCAACCACAAATTATTTTTCAAGGTATCAACAAAAAGTATAACCACAAATATATAAAATATACTTGTGGTAATTTTTTTAAAACCATAAGCTCTTAAACCAACTGAATTATTCTACAAAGTATTATTTAAATACTTCATATCAACCTCAATTATATTTATCAAACAAAAATGTCTATCACGTCTATTCATATGTACAAATTAGAGCCACACACACCTGCGCGCACACATATATAATAAAAAATATTAAGACATGAGGTTCTATCCTAAAAGGTCAACCTGTTAGAAGGAGTAGCCCGAAGCTTAATATAACACTCTAATGCTTCTCAATTTACCGGTGTGAGACTTTATCACCTCTCCTCACGACCAGACACTTCGTCTGGATCGTGCCGTAATTCATTGTTTTTCGTCATTTTCATTTTTTTTAATCATATCGTCATTTTTCGTAAGGGGGCACACACCATAGATCGATTTGGCTTTGATACCATGTTAAGACACGTGGTTCTATTCTAAAAGGTCAACATGTTAAGAGAAGTAGCCCGAACTTTAATATAACACTCTAATGCTTCTCAATTTATCGGTTGGGACTTTATCACAAGTATATACATCCTACCGAATTAAAACTTATAAGAAATTATAAGATATACTATCTGCATTTTGTATTATTACTATCTTTATTTTCTTTAACATATTTGTAAATATATTCGCCAATAATTAAAGATGTTTTTACTCAGACTGATTTTAGTCCCAAACCAGACTAGACTTAAACGGAGCAGATCAGACTTGACTTCCGCAGTTATAAAATACACAGAGACCAAATGTTTACCAGACCAGACATAAACAGACTAGATCAGAGTAGACCAGACTTAAATAAATCAGACCATCAAATTGCAGTCCAAGTAAAAACATCCCAAGAATCCAGACTTTTATTTCCTAATACATTATAATAACTAATTGCAATCAGCAGAGGTAAATAATAATGACATATCATGCTTATGGAGCATTGTATGTTTCCGAAAAGTTCATTTTTTTATACTCCCCACATTCATTTTTAGTTATACCACATCCATTTTTACGTTTAATTTGCCAATGCTCCCTACTTTGGTTATTAATATATAATTCGTTGTAAGTAAAAATTTTAAAAAAAAGGATTTTTGAAAAATCAAATTTAACGAATAAAGCAATATTTAAAAAAACTAATGCATTAATAAATACGATATAGTCAAAGTAGGGCATGCAACCCAACAAGGGCAGACCCAGGAAATTCATGTTGGGGGGGGGGGGTTCAAAATATTTTTTGGGGGGCGAAAATTATTTTTGGAGGGGGTGAAAATTATTTTTCTTATATATATACACTAAAAATAAATTTTGTTGGAGGGGAGGTAGCCCCCCTGGGTCTCTACTACGGTCCGCCCCTGCAACTCAATTAGTGTAAAATTACACATGTTGGAATTATATATGAACTGCGGTAGTATATATATTGACTATTTGACTTTGTACCATTCTGTTCCAATATATGGAATCACAAAAGTATGTTGAGGTCTAAAGTTATTGGTCATATATATATGAAATAAAATCCATCCATGTCTTTTTCTTTCAAAGATAATTTCAACTTATCATTTGATTTTCTATTCCCATAAATATTACCGAACACTCTACGGTTGATGAAGCGGTTCAGCTCAACTGATCACCGACTCACTCTCCCGCATGTGAGGTCCTAGGTTCAATACTCCTTGGAGTTTGAACTCAGTTTACCACAGGCCCCCTCCCCCAACCCCTTGGCTAATGTGTGTGTGTGTGTGTGTGTGTTTTTGTGTGTAATGAACATATATATTGTTCAAAAGCAAGATTGTTGCTTTGGGGGTGGGAAGACTTTAGACAGAGTGTATATCGTCTTGAAGGGAGTTAGGGAGAGTTAATGTGATTATAGTGATGGTTAACTCTTCACATCTTTGAGATAACTGCCCAGTTCTTCTTCTCACAAAAAATATGAGACTAATGACATACTTCGTAGCAAAATGGTTATAGAAAACAAATAATTGAACAGTTATTGCTAAGTGATGAGTTGTTAAGGTAAGAGACGATGATATTAGAGTAGAAATGATGGGTTTTTAGACGTGAGGATCATGAACGTTTTTGTAAGGTATAATATATTGGTAGCATAGCTATAGTTGAAAGCACATATCCTACGTTATCAAACCAATCTAAAACATACACCCGGGGCAACGCCCGGGTAAAACACTAGTTAGGTAGTAAACTGATACATAAAAGGGTACCAAATTAGATTTACGTTTCTTCCTCACCAGTGCATACAATTTGTGCCCAAATATATAAGTAACCTGATTGATGGACCATTGAGAAAGTTGCAAAAATGATTCATGATCGAAATTTGTAACGACCGTGGGAAACTTACAATTCTTATGTACTGAATTGTAACTCTGGTGTGCACCAATATAATATTTATCACCGTTGTGACTGCATCACCAAGATTTACAACCACCTTTCATATGCGTTTGTCGGTCATTTAATAAGAAAATATTGTTTGTACATGTTTTTTAAACACACTATTTTACACGTTGATTGAATTGTCTTTGCATATTGACAATATCTTTTTGTTCAGTGAAGAAAATTGTTTTTTCGTACCGATATCTTTTTTTGCCTGTGCCACATATAAAAGAAAATTTATCGATGCGAAAAATAATTCTCTTCACAAAACAAATATCTGTATACAGAGAAATTATTAATAATACGTAAGCCCCATTTGGAGACCATGATTTTCAGTTTATCAGGCTTATCAGTTAATTTTTCACCAAACACATAACTTCTGATTTCGTGCCCTGATTTGTGTAATAATAAGAAAAAGTAAGGTTGGAGTTACTTTTCTGGCTGTATTGGCTGAAGTTATCGTAGAAGATCATTTTAGTTATTTATCCATATAACTTTTTTTTTTATCTTATTAATACGGAGTAAAAAATATTTTTAATATAATTTTTTTTATAAATCAGCAGAATCAGTTAATCCAGTCATGACAACCGATTCAACTAATTTGCAATCAGAAAATTTAATATATTTAAGAATTTCATAAATTTAAACAAAAAAGGATTCAACTAATTTCCAATCATCAGCTAGTACGTGCCCGTCCTCGTGAACACGAAAGCTAAAATCTGTCAAAGTAATATGGTCCGTTCAAGTGTCAAGTGTTGCTGTCTGATGTTGTCGTCGGTGCATGGAAAGATCGATAATAAATTCATCTTACTTACCTCTACGGCTCTACCATTAGATGTATTAGAAATTGGTGACAACCCCGGTACCTTTCTAAAAACAGGTATACCGTATCTACCATTCATTTGATTAGACCACATAACTTTATCAATTTAATTTAGATTTAAATAATTCAATTGCTCCCTTTTCATTGGTCCATGTGGACAAAGATATAGTATCTTATGGGTACCATAGAAACTAACTTAAAAATTTAGATAGAATAGTAAAAGTCTAACTATCTATAAGAAATACTTTGACCAGCAGGCGGTTAAAAAAAGGGTTTTTTACAACAATATTACTAAAATAAAACTTATTTACATAAATATGACTATTCATTACAACGTAGTGTTGTAGTAACTTAAGTTCAAAACTTGAACATAAATTACTATGCTTTCATTACTACTCTAGTAACTAATTATATTTTTGTGAACCATCTTTATTTTGGTCATATTGATGTAAGTATTTCTTAAAAAAATGTACACAGTCATTAACTTAGAACACCTTAAATAGTTAGCTTCGAATTTAGTGCAATTTTATGGGAATTACGGAGTAGAATTTTGTCAAATACTATAGGTATTCCATCAATTTTGTTCAAAAAAGCTATGTAGTTATGTCTGTTCTCAAGAAAAAGAAATAATACGTACAACAAATCAACTTTCAAAGAAAATGGCAATTTTTTAACCCTAAATCATCAAATTAAACCAATCCACTCATACTCTTATGAGATTAAGACTTGTTGTTCTAATTTTACAGGTAACTCAAATCTCCCACACCTACTACACCAATTGATTGGGCATATATCGAAATGATCAATTAATTTAAAATTGATGAAGTGATATGATTGACCAAAAGAGTTTCATTGAAAAAGTAAAAAAGGAATCAATGAGGTGAAAAAAATATTTTTTGGTACAGAAATTTAGTCAAGTATATATTACCTCCGTCCAGTTAAGAAGTTCCTGGTTTGACTTACACACATATTAAGGAAATAAACTTATCAAGGGGTAAATTTTACTGTTTTGACACTATTTGTCACTGTTTTGTGTAGATAACTTGTCATTTAAGAAAACGAGAACTTCTTTTTGGACTGCTAAAAAGGAAAGCAGAAACTTCTTAACGGGACGGAGGGAGTATTACGGTATAAAATAAGTAAAAAGAATATGCTCCGTATTATACCAATAGGTTGACGAAGATGACAGATCTAGAAGTACTTTTAGGCTTTTAGCATAACATTAATAATTCAGTTATTCCTACGTAATCAATGACGTGTATATGATCAAGGAAAGTTTAGGAAACCATGGAAGAGGGATTGAATCCCCTCATATAAGCTTTTATTGAACTCCGACTGACAGATATATTAATTCACCAAATCATGTGCCAACAGGCTTACAATAGAATCAAGAATACTATCATACCAACAGAACTGATCCGAGGTAGACTCGTGTGCTCTTGCTAAAGCATGAGCAACACGATTCGCGGATCGTTTACAATAAGAGACACTAAAATTACTCTTATCTTATAACAAATGCCTAATATCATATAGAATAAGGAAAATGTAAGAAGAACCTCCAGGGCCGATCCTAGGAATTTTTTGGTCTGAGTCGAATAGTATAATAAGGCTCTTAATTAAGCATCATAAAACAAATAAACATTAAAAGTATTTATACTTAATTACTTACCTAGAATAACCGGATTATATTTTGGAAAGGAATGAATTAGCGTTTTCCACTCTTCTAGACTAGAGAACTCATAAAAGTTTGAAGTTGGAATTTGGAAAGTTGCAAATTCAAATTGGGCATACTAGCTATGGGTATATATATAAAGGAAGATAATATATTTTTGGGCCCTATTTTTTCCCCAAAATTGTGGGGCCTGAGGCAATTGCCTCTTTGCCTCAAGGGTAGGTTCGGCCCTGAGAACCTCCTTCATTTTGTAAGGCATGGACCACCGAGAGAGCATCAGTTTCCACATCTACATGCGACCAGCCTGCCGTAGCCGCTCCCATCAACGCATTCTGAATACCCATAGCTTCTGTTTCCAACACTGACCAGCTAGCTGTTTCGGAGACCCCTTTCGCCTTCAAGAAATTGCCATAATGGTCCCGTGCCTAGTATGGATGTTTTTACTTGGACTGTAATTTGTCCCAGACCAGACCAGACCAGTCCAGACCAGACCAGACCAGACCAGACTTGGATAGTTAGAAAAATACAAAGAAACCAGACCTTACCAGACCAGACCAGCAAATTACAGTCCAAGTAAAAACATCCTATGTGTACTTTCATCCACCGCACCATCCACATTAATTTTTACAACACCCTCTCGCGGACGCTTCCAAACTGTCAAGGAATTATTTTTTTCTCCTAGCCCGGTCTGTACTCTCAGAGCCTTGCGCATCTCTCCATCCCGAGGTGTTGGTATTGGCCCAGCATTTCCCTAAGCCCAATTCTCTCTTGACATACCCGGTCCATGGTCCAATTGGGTTTTGTTTCGTTGAGCACCGCCTTCCTTAGCTGTGCGATTCAATCGGCTCCCTCTTTACCCGATTCTTTCCTTTGGTCTTCGCGGTACTCTGCATATCTCTTCCTAAGGTAAGTTTCCTTCTATGAGTAGTGTGCCTGGCCTATTTATATCGTTCCTCTTCTGCCTTTGAAGGCCTTGGCCGAAACCCTTGCTTCTCTCATTTAGCCTCTCTGTGGGTGCTCGAACAGAATTGGCCGGAATTAGCTAGTTGGCTGACGCCCCTCTTTCCCCTTAGTGACTTAGTGGTGTTATATATTCATCCTTTGTGGATGAAATTGGAGACCTGAGCTGGAAGACAACCCTATTAACAGTGGTATCAGAGCCACGGAGGTCCTGCCGCCGCCTGCCGCCGCGTCGCCGCCGTCCAGAGGTCGCCGGAGGTCCAGGGAGTGCTGCTGCCGTCGCCTGGAGTTGCTTGGTGCCAGTTCAGAGTTCTGCCAGACGCTTCCAGTCCGGTCCAGAAGCTGCTGCCGCCTGCCAGGAAGGTCTGCCGCTGCCCCAGTCCGCTGCCGCCATCCACGCCGAGCTCTACAGCAGCCCACGCTGCCTACGGTAAGTCGGGTAACCCAACCTCGGGCCCCGCTCAGGTAAATTGGCGATAAACATCCTTGGTGTACCGGAGTGCCACCGGATTTATTTTTGCCCCCCGCTCCCCCGCTGCTGACCTGCGTGGTCTTGGATGCCGGCTGTGTCCGGCCCCTGGTACGTTTACTAATCCTTTTGTGTGATTTTTTATTCGTAGTTCATTCATTTTTAATTCCAAGTTGAATTGCTCTTTACTTGTTAGTTGAATTGTGATTACTTATTGAATCGTGAATTAATTTTCCGGTGAAGAATATTTTGTTTGGATACTCGTTGTCCAAAATTGTGAATATTTCTTCCGGTTTAAATTTAATCACGTGTTGGATTTTTTTTATTTTTTGATTTTTTCTGTTGATTGATTCGTGGATAAACTCTCCGGTTAAGAATATTTGTTTGGATACTTGTTGTCCGAAGTTGGGAATATTTCTGTCCGGATTAGTTTTAAATCCCGTTTCTTTGCTTGTTGATTTAATTTTAGCCTATTTGTGCTTGTACGAAAGAACAAGGAGATTGTACCCCGAACTTTGTGTTCATTGGTCTTCTCGGCTTGTTCGTGCTAGTTGCTTCGTACAATTGATAGCCCTATAGGTTATAATTAATCATTTATCTGTCTGTTGAGTAAATAAAAATTTTATCTGTGCTTGTACGAAAGAACAAGGAGATTGTACCCGAGCCTTGTGTTCATTGGTCTTCTCGGCTTGTTCGTGCTAGTTGCTTCGTACCGGTTGATAGCCCGATAATTTTTTTTATTTACTCTCTTGCGTGTTGTGCTTGCTTTCCGGTTAATATGGCTGTCAATCAATATGGCATGCTTCCATTTAACGGAAAGACAGACTTTGATATCTGGAAACAGAAAATCAAATGTGTGTTGATCCAACAGAAAGTCTATAGAGCTGTGACTGGTCTCTATTTAGACTCTGAGGATGCTGCTAAGCGTGATGAAATGAATGAAACTGCTTGTTCCTCTATATACCTGAACCTTTCTGATTCAGTACTCAGGAAGGTGGGTATTATAGATTCTGCAAAGGCTTTGTGGGACAAGTTAGATAAGACGTACACCGATACTTCTTTGCCTGGTAAATTGTTTTTGCTTGAGAAGTTCTTTAGATTTAGGCTTGATCTGTCTAAGGACATAGATGAGAACCTAGATGTGTTTAACAAGCTTATTCAGAATATTAAGCAAGCCGGTGATAAACACATAGATGACTACACACCCATAGTGTTACTTAATGCCATCCCTGACTCATACAATGACGTCAAATCTGCCATAAAGTATGGTAGAGATGATATCTCGTTGGATGTAGTCATTAATGGATTAAGGAGTAAGGAGTTAGACCTTAGACACTCGAGGGGTAGTAACAGTCAGTCTAAGGACTCAGGTGAAACGTTGTTTGTGAGGGGTAGGTCTAAGAGTAGATCTAGAAACCATAAGAAGGGCAACAACGATAAGAACAAAAACAATGACCCGGGGAAGAAGAGAGGTAAGTCTAAGAAGAGAGTGTGCTATAATTGTGGTAATTCTAGTCACTTCATTAAGGATTGTCCCCATCCGAAGAAGTCTGAACATGCTAATGTGGTAGATGATAATAACTTGCATGAAGAAGTTTTTATGATTTGTGATTCTGCCAATTCTGTGTTGAGTAGCATGACTGAAAATGAGTGGTTGATTGACTCTGGTTGTACTTATCATATGACACCTTTTAGATCCTTGTTTGCTTCTTATGATTCTTGCAATGATGGTTTTGTGTCTCTTGCTGATAATAAGAAATGCAAAATACATGGGGTGGGTGATGTATGTTTGAAGTTTGATAATGGGACTGTGTTTACTATGAAAAATGTGAGGCATGTTCCTGATTTGCGTCATAACTTGTTTTCTGTCGCTGCTTTTGAGGGTAGTGGATTAGAGGGTAAATGGGGTAATGGGTGCATGAAAGTTTTGAAAAATTCCCTTGTTTTGTTTAAGGCAAAAAAGGTGAATAACTTGTATGTGTGCCATGCTCAGCCTTTCTGTGATTCTGCTCATGTTGTTAGTTTTGATAAATCTGCTTTGTGGCATAATAGATTAGGACACATGAGTAATAGGGGTTTAGAGATTTTGCATAAATCTGGTTGTTTTGGTAAGGATTCTGTGTCCCCCATCCCCTTCTGTGAATCTTGTGTGTTAGGCAAGCAGCATAAGGTTACATTCCCCTCCTCCCCATATCCTAATCCTACTAAGTGTACCTCTGTGTTAGAGTATGTTCAAGCGGATGTGTGGGGTCCTGCTAGTGTCTCTACCCACGGGGGTAAGAGATATTTTCTGTCCATCATTGATGATTTTTCTAGGAAGGTGTGGGTCCGTCTCCTTGAACATAAGTCCGATGTCTTTGTGAAGTTTAGGGAGTGGAAAAACCTTGTAGAAAATCAAACTGGTAAGAAGGTCAAAACCCTTAGGACAGATAATGGTCTAGAGTTTTGCAATAAGGATATGGACCAACTGTGTGTTGATTGTGGGATTAGAAGGCACAAAACTGTGCCCTATACTCCCCAACAAAATGGGATAGCCGAGAGGATGAATAGGACTGTTCTAGATAAGGTTAGGAGTATGCTTGCCACCGCCGGTTTGTCTAAAAAGTTTTGGGGTGAAGCAGTTAACACTGCTGTCTACTTGATTAACCGGTCTCCTTCTGTTCCCTTGGGTGGGAAGTGCCCTGAATCTGTTTTTTCAAACAAACCCCTTGATTTGTCTAATCTTAGAGTGTTTGGGTGTGCAGCGTATGTGCATCAACAAGGTGACAAGTTGGATCCTAGGTCTAAGAAAGGAGTCTTCCTAGGTTATCCCGAGGGTGTGAAGGGGTATAGGGTTTGGGATAGGAACCAGGTAGGTTTCAAAGTTGTGGTGAGTAGAAACGTTGTTTTCAATGAATCCGAGTTTCCTTGTCTGGTTAAGTCAGTTCCTGATTCTGAGTCTGATCCTAGTAGTACACCTGTTGAGGTGGAGTCCATACCACGTGCTGCTAGCCCTTTGTTTGCTAATCATGATAATGTTGTTTTGCATGATTCAAATTCTTCTGAATTGCATGATTCTGATTCTTCTGAGCATGATACTACCACCACTTCGAGTGAGGTGGAGCATTCTCATGTGCATTCAAATGACAATGAATCGCATGTTGAGAGTGCGGATGCTAGTGAGAATGATTTGCATGATTATCAACTTGCTAGAGATAGAAGTAGGAGAGTAATTAGGAGAACTGCTGATAGTATGCCTGATTATGCTTTCCATATGTGTGATACTTCTATGTTTGCTTTCTCTGTGTTTGAGACCCTTGAGCTTAACGAACCTAGAACCTATAGAGAGGCCCTTAAGTCTAATGAGTCCGCTAAATGGCTTTGTGCCATGGAAAGTGAGATGGAGTCACTTAGAGCGAATAAGACTTGGACGTTAGTTCCTAGACCGCCCAATAGTTCCGTTGTTGCCTGTAAGTGGTTGTTTAAGGTTAAGGAAGAGCCTAACGACATTAGATATAAGGCTAGGTTAGTAGCTAAGGGATTTACTCAAAAGGAAGGTGTTGATTATGCTGAAATCTTTGCTCCTGTAGTTAAATTTACTACGATTAGAATGATGCTTGCTCTTGTTGCTCATAATGATTGGGAAATGAAGCAAATGGACGTCACCACTGCATTCTTGCATGGTGATTTAGATAAGAAAATCTATATGTCGCAGCCTGAGGGCTTTGTGGATCCCATGAAGAGTGATCATGTGTGTTTGCTTAGGAAGGCCTTGTACGGCCTGAAGCAGTCCCCGAGGCAGTGGAATATCAAATTTGACCAGTGCATGTCATCTTTGAAATTTCACAAGTCCGAATGCGACCATTGCCTATACTTTAAAAATACTTCTTCTGTGCCTGTATTTTTATTGCTATATGTGGATGATATGCTTATTGTGAGTCCTTCGGGTGACGCCATTAAATGTGTGCAAAAGCGTCTCAGTGAGAACTTTGCTATGAAAGACCTAGGTGATGCCAAAAGGATCCTAGGCATTAACATTGTTAGGGATAGGAGTAAGCGTGTGTTAGTTCTCAATCAGATTTCATACATTGAAAAGATTTTGAGTAAATATAACATGCATTCTGCTACTCCCGTTTCTATCCCGATGGCGTCTCACTTTGTGTTAAGTAAGGATCAGTCTCCCAAGACTGCTCCTGAAATTGCTAAAATGAAATCTGTGCCTTATTCCAATGCTATTGGGTCCGTGATGTATCTCATGGTGAGTACTAGACCCGACATTGCCTATGCTGTTAGTTGCTTGAGTAGGTATATGTCTAATCCTGGTTTAGATCATTGGAATGCTCTTAAGTGGTTGCTTAGGTATTTGAAATCTTCTGTTAATCATGGGTTGGTTTTCACTAGGTGTTCTGAGGGGGTTAAGTTGAGTGGGTATGTGGATTCTAATTTTGCTAATGATAGAGACAATAGGAAATCCACTACCTCTTATGTGTTTACTCTTTGTGGGTCGTTGACGAGCACTTTGTCACGGTGCGTCAAAATAAATTCAATACTAGCACTTATACGTAGTATAGTGAAGTAGAGTTCGTATCCACAGGGAAAAGGAATAATTCTCTTTTTATGAACTAGTAAATAAAAGGGGGGTTTTGGTATTGTTGGAATTTAATTAATTAAATACTAAGATGAAGGACTTATATGAGATTTAATTCAAAGATAAAAAGGAATTGGCATTGCTACTTTCCACTTGTTGATATATTTTAGTCGATCATTGTTATATCTATAACTTATCCCCTCTCGAATACTCAATCGAGGAGTATATCCAATTCATCGAGGGTAGTTATTAACAACGACCGTTCATTAATAACCCTTACTATTAGTCAAGTATAGAACACCGCCATATACCGACTTGATAGTAGCATTTAATCTCTTAACTCCTTGATGAAATCAATTGAGATTGATAACCTCAACACAACGGTTTCGGTTTAACCAACAAAATTAATCCCTCTTAAGTTTATTAACCACGACCGTGCATTAATAAACCGAAGTTACTTACTTGTGAAACCATCAACGATTAACCATCGGTTCGTTGAACGTTTCTAGTAGTAATTAATGTTGAGATGTTAACTAATTGTCATCTTAGCAACACTCCCCAACATTAACATAGAGATAGATCAAGGGAAAAATTAATATTCAAGGAAGAAGATTAAATATGAATAATCCTACTATAACTAATGTCAAGATGTTATCTAATTGTCATCTTAGTAACACTCCCCAACATTAATATATAGAGGAAGAAAATAAATACTACTATAACTAATGTCGAGATGTTAACTAATTGTCATCTTAGCAACACTCCCCAACATTAATATATAGATAGATTAAGAGAATAATTAATATTCAAGGGAAGAAGTTAAGAAAATAACTCACAACTTTAATAATCAACAAGCTTCAAGAGCAACACCAAGAAATGGAAGTTTAGCTCCTCATTTGGAGACTAAACATGCTATAAAAATATAAAAGAAATACTATTCTAAACCGAGCTTAAGAGTATGGAAGAAGGGGTGATTAAAAGTGAAGGAAAATGGGGCTATTTATAGGTGTTTTGAAGGTGCTGCACCGGATACCCGGCCGGGTATTTGAGATACCCGACCGGGGTATTTGTCAAAATCAAATATTTTGCCCACGATTTTGTGTTTTCTGCACGTCTTTTTGTCCGGGTCACTTCATACCCGACCGGGTAAAGGCTATACCCGACCGGGTAAGTCACCAAATCACATTTCTTGCATGATTTCTTGTTCCCTTGCACTTTCCTTTGATCTTGTAAGATCCCTTCCATGATCCTTTGTTTATTCTTGATTGTTTCTTGCTCAAGATGATTCTAAATTTACTAAATTACAACAAACTAGAAAAATAAAATGATTGCACCTTAAATGTGCAATTACCACAACAACACACCATAAAAAGTAATTAAAAGTAAAAATATAAACACTCAAAAATCAATGCAATCAGTCGTGCATTAGTTGGAAGTCTCAGCTTCAACCCATAGTAGCTCTATCCACCACTGAGTCGGAGTATGTGGCCGCTACCGAAGCGTTTAAGGAAGCCATTTGGCTTAAACGTCTCCTAACGGAGATTGGTAGTCTCAAGCAGGATATTTGTGTGTTTTCTGATAGTCAATCTGCTATTCAATTGTGTAAAAACCCTATTTTTCATGATAGAACTAAGCACATTGATGTTAGATTTCATTTTATACGTGATATTGTTAGTGCAGGTGATATCAAGTTGATTAAAATTCCTTCGGAATTTAATCCTGCTGACATGGGGACTAAATGTCTCTCTGTCGAAAAGTTGTTGTCGTGCAAACACACGTTAAACATTGATTGCGGATAAGTTGCCTGGTGATCTTACCCTTTTTTTTTTGCCTGAATATGTCTTTGTGATTATTCGGGCAATCCAGCGATGATGAGTGTCAATATGTTTTAGAGTTTTGACTCTACACCACTATGGTCCAATAAGGTGGAGAATGTGTTGGTATTGGCCCAGCATTTCCCTAAGCCCAATTCTCTCTTGACATACCCGGTCCATGGTCCAATTGGGTTTTGTTTCGTTGAGCACCGCCTTCCTTAGCTGTGCGATTCAATCGGCTCCCTCTTTACCCGATTCTTTCCTTTGGTCTTCGCGGTACTCTGCATATCTCTTCCTAAGGTAAGTTTCCTTCTATGAGTAGTGTGCCTGGCCTATTTATATCGTTCCTCTTCTGCCTTTGAAGGCCTTGGCCGAAACCCTTGCTTCTCTCATTTAGCCTCTCTGTGGGTGCTCGAACAGAATTGGCCGGAATTAGCTAGTTGGCTGACGCCCCTCTTTCCCCTTAGTGACTTAGTGGTGTTATTCATCCTTTGTGGATGAAATTGGAGACCTGAGCTGGAAGACAACCCTATTAACACGAGGAATTAGATAACGTTGTCATCACCATTCAATTTTTTATACTAGAACGACAAAGTAGGACTCTCATTCACTCACACAACTTATACATAATTTTTTTCACTTATTTGGCAGATTTGATAACTCCTTTATGCTGCTAATGTTATTTCTTTTCTCAATTGAGTATTTCTAGACGAAGGGGATCTATGTATTTGAAATTTATATTCAGTTCCTAATTCTCTGTTGGATTATATTCTATAGATGTTTCGCATCAACTTTGCTAATTTTATAGTAGTGTTCAGTGTTATATAAACAAGTTACTTTTTATAATTTGATCATGCCAGCAATTGTTTAGAATTAGGGATCATTTGTTTCAATTTGGGTGGATGTGATATACGTATACGTTTATCTGGGCAGGTGTCGGTTGATGATGACATCTTGTGTTATTCATTTCAGGTTACATGCATGGAAGAATGTCATGTTTGTCTTGGTTGATGATGTGCTTCTATTGCTTGATGAGAAAGGTCCTCAAAAGTCAAAATCGTACAAAGGTAAGCTAGTGGAACCTATTTTATGTATTTTTCCTTGTCGTTTAAATGTTTGATCATACGTAGTACTTTACATCGAATATAGTGCTCGCTCCAATAGAGTATTGTAAAATCATTATATTTATTCTGCCATATATCTTAGTATTTGGCATTTATCCAGCATTTACTTCACCGATTTTGATAATTTACCTATCGAGATAAAAAAAATCTTTATCTTTGGTGAATTTTACCAGGTATACGTAGTACTTTACATCGAATATAGTGCTCGCTCCAATAGAGTATTGTAAAATCATTATATTTATTCTGCCATATATCTTAGTATTTGGCATTTATCCAGCATTTACTTCACCGATTTTGATAATTTACCTATCGAGATAAAAAAATCTTTCTGTTTGGTGAATTTTACTTCATGTAGAAATCATCAGTGGCAGAACCAATGTGGAAATCTTGTAGGGGCACATAATAAGAAAGGAAAGGTCTCCAACAAGATGGGCGGCTTGCTGCGCCTTGGATTCTTATCTGGAGACTGTGGAGTGGTCAAAGTCTTCCCCAAGAGCTTGCTTATGTGTAATAAAGGGGGCAGGCGGCGAAGTCTTCTCCGGCACGGCGGTCGGCGTCAAGAGTAAGTGTCGAAGAGGCTGCAATGTTGCATACTCTAGGTCATCGGGAGAAGGCTATGTCTGTCGTTTGGGACGTTAAGATCAGACTCACGGAACACAAGTACTCTTATTTTTCTATTATATTCTTTTAAAAAATTAAAATACATTACAAAACAACAGAAATTTCTAATTTTAGATTTTTTTTAATAAACTACATACATTTTCAGCATCATACAATGCACTACTTTTGAATCTTTAATTCATAATATTGTAATTTAATTATATGGCATAAATTGCACGATTATAATCAATATAGTTAAAAAATACTATTACGGGATACATTTTTTACTCATTGTGGCATTTGTGTGAGATTGCACTTTATAAACTCAAATTGTTAATTGCTACTTTTGATGTTCAATGATTTCACACACACATATATATATATGAAACAAACAAGTAGCGTGTACTAGTCTTACATTTGCTATTAATAATTATGCAATGCTTTTTTCAAGATCTTACATTTATTCTCTATAAGGTTATTCGCGAGCGGTATATAAATGGATTTAGGATTCCAAGGTGATTGCATCCAATGAGCATGGGCGGCTGGGCATAAAAAATATTTGGCCACCGGTTGTGTATATATATAATAAATAAAAATTGAAGAGGTTCAGGTCCCCTCAAGCCCCTTAGTAGCTTCACACAGTATATTGTTTGTTCACTTAAATTAAATTAGCAATTTTTAATGCATTTTGGGTATGTTTGATAATAACATTCATTTAACATATGTGTTGAACCTATACATAGGTTAACTACTTGAAACAGATAAACTACAAGAATCTCATAATGTTGATTGGATATTGCTCAAAGGATGAAAACAAACTTCTTATTTATGAGTTTATTCCTAGGTAAAGCTTTGAAATTCTCTTGTCCCATAGCATGTTAACTTTCTTACCCTATTTTGTAATTTATTCGGGTTTGTGTCTCTCTTTCTAATGTTTTTGGAAAATTTATCTTTGTTCTCGGGGCCTTGAGATTGGTTGAGATCTAAAAGTTTATTATCCTTTATGCCATTGTTTTAATTATAACTAGGATTTCCAGTAATTTTAGTCTCTTGATGAAAAACAGAATAATTAAGCTAATGAGCCAAATAGTCGGCTATCAAATATCTACTTGATTAGTATATATAGTCTAGCTATAACTTGATATATTTGGAAGATATCATTTCTCATTACAACACCTTTCCGATTTCTCTATGATGGAAAAAACTAGCCACAAACGGTTAACAACAAATGCGGAATTAATCTTCGTTTGACTAAACTTTCTCAACTTGAATGAACCTTTGAGGATGCAAAGAAATAAAGTGTTCTTAATGCAACTAGAGCACACACACAATACTACTTCTTTGCACCAACATATTCAACTAAAACAGTAGGTACACAACAACATAAAAACACCAAAGTTTTAGCGTTCAAAACAAATGAAACTAGGGAAAAATCACAAGACCATTTTGGCCGCTTAAATCCACTATCATTAGCATAGAATCAATACAAAGTCTTTTCTATATAATACTAAAGGCATACAAGATCTCATACCCTTGGAAGTAAGAACGTCAAAGTGTATAAAACCAAAATAAAGCAAAAATAAGAAAATTATCACTAGAAAATTTACTACTATTCAGTCCAGTGAAATCCAACTTACGGATCTCAAAACCGAATGTCCACCGTCCAAAATGTTGGTCCAGATTTTGTGTGCATGCTGACCAAATATCACGAAGATCAGACGGTTCAATCTTCGAGAAACGAAAGTTTTGTACTTCGTTTTGGTGAAAATGGGATGAGCAGTTCAGCCACAACTTTTATGACATTCACTCTGTCTGTCTGCTCTCTTTCTCCTGTCCCAATATTTGATATAGTGGCTACCCATTTTAATTATAAGCTCCCCAAGTAAAAAATCTAAAGAAGATTTTAATGGACTCAAGAGTTGAGCTTTCCTCATGGTAAACAACTAATGTGAAATTAATCTTTGTTTGGCTAAACTTTTCCAACTTGAATGAACCTTTGATGATGCCAACAAATAGGGTGATCTTAATTCAACTAGCTAGAGCACGCACAATACTACTTCTATGCACCAATACATTCAACTAAAACAGTAGGTACGCAACAACACACAGACACCAAAATTTTAACGTGGAAAACTCATAAAACTATGGAAAAACAACGAGACCTTTTTGGCCGCTTAAATCCACTATCATTAACAAAGGAGAAATACAAAATCTTCTATCATAATACTACAGGCATACAAAATCACCATATCCTTCGAAGCAAGCACATCAAGGTGTATGGAATCAAAATAGAGAAAATGATAAGAATATCCTATTGTTCAAACCAACGAAACCCAATCTTCGGATCTCAAAACATGATCTCAAAAGGGATGAGCAATTCAGGCTCAAGTTTTCTGATGTTCACTCTATCTGCTTGCTCTTTTTCTCTTGTCATTATTTATGAGAAAATGGCTTACCCTTTTAATTAATACGTATCAGATCCCCAAATAAAAAGTCTAAAGAAGACTTTAATGGGCTCAAGAGTTTGACTTTCCTCATGGATTAAAAATAAAAATAAAAAACCAACAAATTGTTCACTTTTGATCCGTAGATCATTCATTCAAGACTAAACAATTGAAAATTCTAATGTGGTTTAATATATCTTCACAAGAAAAATGGAAATTTCTCATTTGCTTTAGACATGCTTGAATTTATTTTGTAAACAATATATTTTGGCTATTCATAACTTATTATTGAATTGGTTGTTCAAAGTTAAATACTTTATTAATGCAATAACTCTTTCGAGAGTTGCTTGGTTTTGACTCTATCTTTTAATTTATAGGTATGTAGATGAGTGCAAGGTATTTCTATGTTTCTGTCTTATTTTGAGTGAAAAAGTATGCATTTATTAGAAAGATTATTCACTAACAGATCATTATCAAGTACCTATGTAGTAATTCTCTAATGTGTACTCCCCCTTTAGATGGCCTAAAAGCCTTTTATACTTGTATAAAGTTGGATGTTGTGAAGTTACTCCACTTTAATGCTTTTATTTTGAACTATTTAATTACAACTTGAATTATGAATGAAAATGTCCTAAAATTCGTGTTGTTTATTACTAGTAATATTGACTTGCTGTATAAATTATGAATGCTTTTATTTTGAACTATTTAATTACAACTTAAATTATGAATGAAAATGTCCTAAAATCCCTGTTATTTATATTGGTTATATTTATGACTTTTGCATCAAAGAGTTTTACGATACAACTATATCATAATATATAGTGATACTATATTGTATCACTTTTCGTGGACATTTTCTAGTGTTATGTAAATGTTCAATGACAATAAATTAACGTCACTATATAATAGAGCAATTTTCTACTAGTAATATCTCCAATTATTTCTACACATTATATATGCTCATAAGCTCATTTTTATATCACTAGAAAGTTAACTCAAAGGCTTATACCTTTCATGAAGATAACAAATTTAGTTTCAAATCCTAATGAAGGTATGTTTTCAACCAAAATGTGCCATCTAAACTGATCGAGTCAATGTGATATGTGTTGAACTTCAATAATATCTTAGTGGAGTACTATCCATTGTGACACATAATAGAAACTCCACCAAATCACATAATAGGATTATCTATTTGATTTTTTTTATGTCACCTGAAGATTAACTTACGGGTCTACAATTTTCATTAAGATAACTAATCACAAGAACTATGTAATGGAAGTATGGAACTAGATTGATGGTCACAAAACATAAAAATCATGTTATTGGAGTCACAACATGGTTGTTAAAATCACGATTCAAATCGCAGAATCATATGATTTTACGATTCATTAACACTGGACCGATTTGAATCGCTTACAAAATCGGAATTTAAAAAAATCGTAAAAAAATCGTATTGAAATCGCAAAAAATCGTTTGAAATCGCGATTATATACGATTTTTCCAATTTTAAAATTTGACTTGGCGCACAACAAATCCAGTCGAGTATCTTTGGCCGGGCAGGCAAATTGAAGTGCTAGCGTGCATGCTTCCACTTACCCAAATTTGACTTATATAGATAAGGGAAGGAAGGAATTCGCTTTGCTATTCCGGTGTGGGAACTTTGGACTTCAAAATAATAAAGAGAGTATCTAAAAAACTCCGTGAAAAATACTCTTCAAGGGGGTTCAAACCTACAACCTCATACTTTGTTTGAATGCCCAATGTTTGACACTTTCACCAACTCGCCACAATCAACTTTGTGATATATGGTACGTATTAACTTACTTATTCAATTCTTTTCAAACAAACATATTTATTTGATGTGAAACTTCGCCACAATAACTTACATATTTATATAGTCTTGCCACTACATATAAAGAGTATTTGTTGTGAAACTTGATTAGAACATCATTTATAGTTTCATGAGACTTTTTTTTATTTGAATATACTTTGTATAACATTTTGTTTTAATAACATTATTATTTTGTGTTTAATTATTTTGTGTATCTAAGTAAGACATTATTGTATAACTTAAACTTATAATGGTTCAACTTAATAATTCTATATTTTGAATTTCTTTCTATTTAATATTTTTTATTATTTTATATACTTATTTTGTAAAATCTTACGATTTACGATTCGATTTTACGATTCGATATATAAATCTTTGTTCCAATTCGATGCAAAATTACGATTTTAACAACCTTGAGTCACAATCATGACCACAAGCAAGAGTGGTGATGAAATTTGCATTCCTTGCAAATGCATGTTCCCATCTCAATCACTGGGACCTTTTAAAGGAAAATTTTACTGTGCATATGCTTTGAGGAATGTTTTGATACATCCCATATTTGGCAGCATATGATTGGTAGTTTAATCCACCTTAGTTTTTTAATTAAAAAACATTTTTTTGCAAAGAGGTCCTTCCCATTCCTGAACCTCACCCACTCTACGGCGAAAGAATAATCCAGCCTGCAACTTATCGTTGAAAGAAGGCTGCGAGAGACATCTTGGCCTGAGGTCAAGAAACAGGGAAAAGGCGGGATGAACGAAAATCCGGCATCCAATCCAAAAGTTAGGTGTCTTCATCTCTAATTTTTTGTTGTGCGTATTTCATGTAGATGCATATACATATTCAATTTGTTCGCCTGCAAGGTTGTAATTACTTCCTTCATTATCATTTATCATTCATCTTCTCTTCCAATGTTATACAACACATTCGTATAAGAACTAAGAAGCTAAGCTAACAAATACTCATTAACTAGAACCCCAAGAGTAGAATTTGTCTCAAACAATCCCCCAATCTGCCAACAACCCCAATGACCCGTTGAAAACCCCAATCCACTACGCCTGAAATTGAGAAATAGAAAATTTAAGTGGTGAAGACTGAAAAATTATTTGAGTTTGATGCCAGTAGAATCCTGAACGGGGAGGCTAGATAGACAATCAAACACTATGATACTTTGATACTATATTGTTTATGCTTCAAAATAAGATCAAATATCGATCTATGTATAAGCACTTAAGCAGTAGAAAGATTTGCCATCTTTTGGGCGCGCTTGAAGAAGGTATGTTTGAATGAGGCATCCCCAATTGGAAGACTAGATAGATAGTACAACGTTGTGATACTTTTAGCCTGTTCAGTGACGCGAAAATAGATGATTCGGCTGAATTTGCTGAATCAGGTTTTGTTTTGACGTTTTTCCGATTATTGCTACAACAAGTTATATTGCCAACGCAAAAATGACAATGAACTTGAGTGTTGAGCTAAATTTACTACTCTTATAGCTGCACCAATATTGATCCATCACTAAAGAGTATAAATAAGAAATGACTATTTTTATGGTGCCCCCGCTTTGTGTAATGTTTTGGTGCATTTCACAATTGGCAAGATTTGAATGGTCACTTATTCCACCTGAACTTTCTTGTAAAAGTAGGTTTAGAATTTCAAATTAGTCCTATCCAACCTCTTCTGATTTTGATTTTGCAAAAGAGGAGAAACGAAAACATCCCAGTTTATCTTCCATCCTCCAAGGTTTGCAGGCAATTGATCGCATGTGTGTTTGATTTTTGCAAGGAATCACATGTATATTTGGTCTTTTTATATATAATTTTGTTTTGCTTTTCCCTCACTACCGACGTACCGTAATGAACTTGTCATTAAACGTGTGATATGCTCATTTGGAGGTCTAGTCTTATGCATTCCAACCATGATTGATTTGTCAGAACTGGTTTAATATGCTCTTAATGGATCTCTAGTTAGTTAGCCTCTGATGATGGTTCTTTAAGACTTGCTTCTGCTTTTGAGGACACCGGATCTCACTAATTCTCAACCTTCCGATCAACTCACAGTTGGCACCCCAAGAAACCACTTTGTATAAAAAAAATATGTGGAAAATATCCTCCCATTTCCTCAAATATTCTGCATGTTTAGTGTCTCACTACATTCCATGTTTTCTTTCTACTCAAAGGCCTCAACTAACACTGATCATTTATTTATTCCAATGCCCCATAATATCTTAGGCGTGGTCATATTTTAGGGAAATCATGCTACAATCCAGACCTTCACAGCCTGGCATTTATATCAAACAAAACTTAAGTGCCTTGGTGGCTAGAAGTTGACTCAAAAGTAAGGAAGGGCTATTCACATCTATTCTCTAGTGGGTCATTGGTTGAAATTTTTGGAAGGAGTATGTTGTTATTACATGGTGAACTTCATGTTCATCTTCTTCTTCCAACATCATTTAACTTATTAAACATCACATTTTCCCTTGGAGTGGTGGTCATGAGCATTCTAACCAGGCTAAATTTAGCCTTAAACTGTTCCAGGGGCATATATGATTCCAAGATCTTTCTAGAGTATTATGTCTTAAGCCTACCATTCTAACTTGGAACAAACATATGCACAGATTGCAGCTCAATTGTCTATGATGGCATGTAAGTCAGTAAGTGAATCTGAAGTAGTGATATTGAATATTTATTTTGCGGCGATTAAATTAATGGTTGTACCTTATGTTCTGCAATTAACAGACTTTGGGGATAAATTACAGATGTTTGATTTTTTGATTTTATAAACTGGTGTAGGAGGGAGGATGCTGATTCTTCGCTTGGAAAGAAGAAAGTGAAATTCAAGCAAAAACTTCAGAATTGGGCTTGGGGGAGGTCAAAAAGCTGGTTTTTGAATTAAGAGACGAAATGGTGCCCATCGTGAAGTTAGGAAGACAATAGGTGCACTACTGCAATCTGAAATTGAGGAAATGAGGAACCCGTGATCGTTGACTACCATTTTAATACTAAATTATGTTGTACTTGAAATTCTTGGATTCGTAGTAGTTTGTAATAGATGGAAGGAACTATTGTTAGGTTCATTTTGGATGTGTAAATTGGTTGGCTTATTTGTATAGATTTGGATCCTTCTAAATACTTGTGCAAACTATCAATATAGAAAAGTGAAGCGTGATACGAATGCAAAAAGAGGCTTTTATTTGTGTGTTTGAGTAACCTGAAAACATGAACAAAGAAGTAGAATGTAGAAAGCAACGAAGTAAACTAGTACTCCATTTAAATCACTTGAATGCATTTAACTCTCTGAAGACAGTAGTACTTCATGGGGTTCACTAAGGTGGACTTTTAAATGCACTCAATGAATTCAAAACTACTCCGTATATCCTAGCCTAATATTTCATTTTATAAAAAATAACTAAATGGAGGCTAATACAACCATATCATTAGCATCAATTGTGACAGTAAAGACATAACAATAGAAGCTGTTTAACACATTAGACAAATTTTATTGGAATAACATTGGCATCACACAAAGTCGGTTTATCCGGACTGTTTCAAAACCATTAACAAGTACATAACATAAGACCATTGTAGAGTTTAAACATATTACTACTACAATGCATAATAAAGGAAAATGGTTGCACTAGAGCCTGGTGCATCAGGTGGAGCTGCTGGTGCTTCAGGTTGACTTTTTCATTTGTTTCTTGGATTGGCAGGTGCCTTTTTGGCTGTTCTTTTTCTCTTTGAAGCAGTCACTGATGCTTTGGTGGACACGGGTGTGTATCTGAGGCCGTTTTAGGGCACTTTGATTCCAGGAGAAATGGATATAAAAAACAAGAACAATAGGGGTGATGATACAACAGGGGTGAAAGTGTTGTTTTAAGAAGCTCCTTATTAATGTGTTGGACTGGTTCCTGCAAGTAAAACAAAGGAGATTAGTAGGATAGACGTAAGGATTAGCTTCTTATCACTTTCCCTAAGCATTGTAACATGACCCAAACCATTGTGTATTTTGTTTTTATAAGAAGCTCCTTATGGGACAAAAATGTATTCTGGAAGAGTTACATGTAAAATAAATAAATAAATAATTAAATGAATAAATAAATAAATAAATAAATAAATAAGCTTCTTTTAAAGCACTTAATGGTAATGAATCATGTATTTCTCTATACAATACGTGTTTAGTTAAAATTGATATATGTCTAGTTATATACATAGACGTGAGTAATTTGGAATCATAGTTTTATTCCCATAGACACCCCCTGGAGTAAAAAAAAAAGCCTTTATTTGACTAGGGGAAGAAGTGCATAATATGGTCAAACCCGTCTATAAGTGAAAGAAAGGGGAAAGTAAATCATCATAGCTCGGTCCTATCTACAAATCAAAATAATAAACATAGAAACACATAACTAAGGTGGATGAAACTGTAGTTAATGTAAATAACAGATCGAGAATGTAAACATACCAAAATGAAGCATAGAATCTGTCTTCCCTATACGAAAAGTGAAATGACATAAGCTGCAAAAAAGGTGGATACACATGAAGCATTTAGTCACTAGTGTCTATGTGTATTCTTTTTTATCAGTACTCATCTTGACAAAACTGAAACCTAGGAGAAAACAGAGCATGTAAATACAACAACAACGTCCAAGCCTTATTCCCAAAAGATTTTGGGGTCGACTAACATGAATCGATCCATGAAATCAAAGCCAAAAAGAAAAGAAAAGTAAGAAAAATAAAAGATAAGGTAAGATAAATTGGATAAGATAAAAACAAATATAAGATAAAAGTAACATAAGAACATAAAAAAGATAAAAGATAAAAAAGATAAAAGAACATAAGAAGGATAAAAGATAAAAATAAAATAAGATCATAGAAAGACAAAGAAGAACATTTAAATGATGTAAAAAAAATATAATCCCTCATGGAACTATTGGTGTACGCTACTATCTTTGCTCCACTTCATTCTAAAACCTTAGTTTTGGGTATTATGAGTTTCACATTACTCATGGTTAAACAATATAATTATTTTGGCACTGGTTATTATCTTCTTCATTTATTCCAAGATTAAAAAAACTGAACATATGGGGTAGTATTAGTCACTGCGAACCCATCTACTTTAGCATGGATTTACAAGTTTTGACTTTTGAGTAATAAGAAATTACGTTTTATTTGATATGTAAATATGGTTTTTTATTTTTTTATTTTTTATGCAATATGATTTCATTGCAATGCGATCAATTTTTGAAGTACAAAAAGATTAGCTCTTCTGGAGTGATGCCTTTCGGAGACATTGTAGAGACTACATTCTAACACCTAATCGATTTTTAGAAAGAAACCAACTGCATTGTTTAATCATCATTACAAATAAAAAATCAGTATTAAATCCCACTTAATCTTTTGGGATTAAAGTTTCATTGTTGTTGTATTTAATTCCACTTAAATAGAGGAAAAATACATTTCATAATCCGAAATGAAAAATAAAGTAAGATATTGAACAGACAACATGAACAATTAGCTCGATTTTTAGAAGTTAAGAAGTTTTAAGGAGAAGACAGAAATATAAAATAAAAGGGAAGCTTACCATACCTCGACTTACAACATACAGAGTATTTTGCTAGGGTATGAACTATGAAAGGTGTTTGTTTTCGCAGATCTAGGGAAGTGATTTATCTGTTTACTATTTTGTAATTTTAATTACTCAAAGATTATACTAGCAGAAGAGATCCTATGACCACCTATGGATTACAAGTTCACTATGTCATTTGATTCTGCTTTACAACAATGCCAAGAAGAGCCTTTTCCATCTAAAACAAATTGAAGTAGGTGGAAATCTAAAAGATATATCTAAGTAACATGACTAACATTCTTAAAGGAATGAGAGATGCGTATATCATCATAAACCAAAAAATTCAATCACAATAGTAATATAATATCATCAAAAGTCCAAGTTGGAAACAATTTTGCCATAGCGAACTAATGTGAAAAAATTAAGCTCCTACACAGCCAACAGAAAAATTCTAATATGGAAAAAATTATAGCTAATGGTTAATACTAAGCACAGGGCAGAGGTTAACTTATTTTCAATTGAGTAGCAATAAAGTTGCATAAACTGGAAGTGTCTTCTGTGAACCTGCAGTTTGAAACAAACCCGATGCTTACACGCACAGTCGGAGATTTTCGTTTGGATTTGTAATCTGACAGTAAAATAGCGACGAAAAATAAAATAGGGATGATAGGAATGGCTGGAGTTCTTGAAGGTGAATAGAGCTTCTAGGAATATTTAATTTCGTAGGGTTCAGATTGCAATTTTTTAATTTTTAATGAGTTGGCTTATGTGGAACGTACGTCCAATGGGATTTACCCACATGTATGATGCACCAATACATTCCATTGTGTGCATGCACCGATGAGCTCCCCCCTTTTAAATTTGTCCAAAAACCATTTCTTATAATTATGTCTTATGCCCTTTCGAAAAAAATAATTATGTCTTATGCTATGACAATCAATAAATCTTAATGACAATTATAAAAACGAGTTTGGATTATTTTACCTAGGCCTATTTTTAGTCATTGACAATTGAATGTGACATTACAAAGAGTTAACTATTTGACCAATTCAAACCCACTTTTTTTGCCAAGTCGGATGAAATACAACAGAAGGAATAAAATAAGGTGGAGTAATCATCGTGATGTAGAAGTAATTTTTACACTAAGCGTGAGGTGGTGTATTCAGTATTGCACCATATGTTTCGGGTATGATAAGTCCACACTTAGGTGGGATGTCACTTTTTCAAATTTCTTAACTTTCATTGAAAAAGAAAGTTAGCTGTCGGGTTTCAGTTAGACTATATATTCTTCTTTCTCCACCAAGGCCAATCAGCTTCTCCTGATTATCTTCTTCTTCTCCTCCATCCATCCTTTGCCATTTCCAATCAATATTCTTATCAATATGGGCAGCTTAGAGGGTGAAAGGGAAACAGAGGGGTGGGCAGCAAGAGACCCATCTGGGGTTCTTTCCCCTTACACCTATACCCTCAGGTAAACCCCCCCTTCCTATCAAAACCTCAAATTTCAAGTACTTTTTTAGCTTCAAATTGTAAAGATTCTAACTTTGGTGAAATTCTGTATGGGTTGACAGGAGTACTGGGCCTGAAGATGTTTATATCAGGGTTCTTTGTTGTGGACTCTGCCATTCTGATCTTCATCAGGTCAAGAATGACCTTGGCATGTCCAATTATCCCTTGGTCCCTGGGTATTTCTTCTTTCTTATCTTTCATCCACTATTTTGTATATTCTTATTTTTCACTTTTAATTGCTTCTATAATCTTTTCACTTAATATAGAATATATGGCTAATGAATAGTCTACTTAAGGTAGATGAGATAATATGTAAGGGCATGGATGGTGAGAACAGAGAATGAAACCTTAAGTATAGTTTTGTCTTCATAAAAAATAAGTATCCAAAGCTCAAAAATACATAGAGTAAGTAAAAAAAGTAAAAGAAAAACTGAGATAAAAAGCAACCAAATAAAGCAGTACGGAGTAGTATAGATTATGACTTAAAAATTCATTGATTAATTTGATATTAATAATACTACAATGTACATATCTTATATATCACGGAGTAATTTATATGAATATAATCTAGCGTGACATTCATTCTTGTGGTACTATCTCAGTTCTTTATCAATCTCAACAAATTGAATTGAAATTTTAACATACTCTACTTTAACTATATTTAATTAGATAATGTATTTAATTAGCAAAACAAAATCACATTTTTTAAATATTTGTTTCAATGTAACTTAGAATTTTTTAAAATATATTTTATGAATAGCAATTTCAATACATTAATAATCAAATTTGTGTTCTGACAAACATGAGAGGTACTCCATTCTTCTCTGATAACTTTGTCAACTTTCCTTTTTTGAATGTCTCATTAACTTTGCCACTTTCTCATTTAAATAAAGAATTTGTGGTTTCCGTTAATTCTCCCTCCTTTGCACAAACCTCAACCACACAATTTTTACTTTATTAATCCTCGTGCCAGTCAAATTAGGCAAAGTTATTAGGGACGGAGGTATGTTTTACCATTGTTAGTGGCTTGCAAGAATTGCTTCTTCCTTTGCGTTTTCATTTTGGTTTATGGGAAGGTATGGTCATGTTACTCTAAGTTTTGTTAAGAAAAAAGAGATCAAAGTTCAATAGTCCATTTTGAAATTTCAAAAATTTCTAGAAAACAAGTTTGACTAGATCCTAACCATTTGACAATGATACGTTCTGATTATAAAAATCATAATTAGGCTTTGATGTTTTGGAGAGTACAAAATAAATGTGATAGGAGTTGGTCAAAATTAAACGTGCTTGGTGTCATTAATTGATTATTGACCCACGTTTTCCAAGTCAAATTGTACTATTTTTTCTTGGTGCAGGCACGAAGTGGTTGGTGAGGTTGTGGAAGTGGGGGCAGGCGTGGGAAAGTTCAAAGAGGGAGAGAGGGTAGGGGTTGGGCTGATCGTGGGGTGCTGTAGGGACTGCCGCCCTTGCAAACAAGGGATTGAACAGTACTGCCCCAAGAAGATCTGGAACTGCAATGATGTCTACACCGATGGCAAGCCCACCCAAGGTGGCTTTTCTTCTCACATTGTCGTTGACCAAAAGTAAGTAACCTCTCATTTACTAAGTTGTTGATGATCTGGTCTGGTTTATCTCATATAATTCATAATTGACTTTTATTTAAGTTTGGTACCATTCATTTAATGTGACTTGATGTGATACGTAAATCTGTTCAAATAAAAATGTAATTGAAGTATGTTACTTTGATGAATGGTTTGAATCCTCTTATTTTTTAAAAGAGAATTCTCACAATTGATCGCGCCAAGTCACCAACGTGCTCTACATTGAATATGTTGGCGTGCTAGTTATATATTTTCATGTCTAATTTTCCTTTCATTCAAGCACTTTGTATATCATGAGACTTACGGTGTCAATTGAAAAAATCAATGTCATATGTCAAATACAAAGTAGTATAATGTCTTATTCGTTTACTTTTTATTATTTTTTATGAATGTGAGATGATTAAGCATATAGTTCCATTTGTCCCCTTTATATCTTCATTCTTTATGAGACTTGCGGTGTCAACATCAACATTATCTCAATGCTGCAAAGGCTCCCCCACCTATGGTGGAGTAAGAGAGGGTTGGATGTACGCAACTTTACGCCTATACTAAAGCACAAAGACACTGTTTTCGCAAGACCAATAGTAAAATTCATATCGAAAATTGCATGGACTGACTGCTTCTTCATAACAAAGAAGCGCAAACAGTTTAGTGAGCCATTTTGCTTTATTCAATCATATTCCCAAGCCAAAAAATAATATGTTTTTGGCTCCATTGTGAATGATGGAAAGTAGTATAATGTCTTATTCGTTTACTTTTTATTATTTTTATGAATGTGAAATGATTTAGCATATAATTCCATTTGTACCCTTTGCACAATCATTTTTTATGTTTAGTTTGTCCCCAGATCTTTGCTTTATAGAGACACCAATGTACATCTTATATTTCTTTTTAGGAAATTAAATTATTTCATCTTTTCTTTGTGGTTGGTATTCTTTTTAAAAGAAAAGATGAAGGTAATAACACCAATGATTTAAAACTCCACTGATATCTTGTGAAGGTTTTCTCGAATACTTCTAATGATATCATTCATATATAGGTTTGTAGTGAAAATACCAGAAGGGCTGGACCTAGAACAAGCAGCCCCACTTCTATGTGCGGGTGTGACAGTATACAGCCCATTAAAACATTTTGGGCTGAAACAGAGTGGGCTAAGGGGAGGAATATTGGGCCTTGGAGGTGTTGGGCACATGGGCGTGATGATAGCAAAGGCAATGGGCCATCACGTTACGGTGATAAGCTCATCTGATAAGAAGAGGGAAGAAGCATTGGGCCATTTGGGCGCAGACGATTATGTGGTGAGCTCAGATGCAGCCCAAATGCAAGAGGCTGCTGACTCGCTTGACTACATTATTGACACTGTCCCGGTCGGACACCCGCTCGAGCCATATATCTCTTTGCTCAAAGTTGATGGGAAGCTAATCTTGATGGGCGTTATTAACACCCCTTTGCAATTTGTCTCTCCAATGCTCATGCTTGGTAAGTTGCTTAAGCTCTTATAGTCCCATGATATGATTAGAATTAAAAATACAAAATATACTCGGTATATAGAGTCTGCTTGATAACAGTGGAATTATTTGGATATTCTCATTACATATGTTGAAATCATACAAGTATATATGATGATACAAGTAGGCATTGGAGATTCATAGATAATACTCTTCCTGCACATGAAAATTTGAAGGTAGCCCCCAAATCTTGATCATAATCTTACGCTGGACAATTCCAATATACATGTCTAGGGTCTTTCCCCAACTAAGGCCTTACTAATTTGGAACCTTGCTTACCATCCAACACTGAACAAATATAAAAAATTCAACAAAGACTTGAGTTTGGTGTAACTTTTTATGAGATGTTTCCTGTTTTGATCCTCTGATTATTGTGTTAGTGACGGTTTTGGTACTCGGATTTAATTTTTCCACTTTAGTTTTTCCAATATTGTTAGACACTACTTTTTAGTCCCCGACTTTGTGTTTTTTCACATTTAATCCTCTAACTATTATAAAAGTGATACGTTTAATTTAATCATTCAACCTATCACCACAGTAACATTGTAGTCGTCCTCTTATCTTGGCAAAATTATAACCGACGCACAAAAAGTGTCACTTTTAGAATTTGAAATATTAAATATTGAAAACTTCAAAATGAGGTACCAATAGTATCTCCTCTATAGTCGAATGATTGAAAAGGGAACAATTGAGAGTTTTGTTTTAATACTCCCTCCATCCTGAAATGAAGTTCATGATTCGACCTACATACATATTTATGTAAAGTAGAGTTTTGTTTTGACTTTCTAAGTATACCTTATTTTATGTCAACAAATCAAGCAAAAAGTGGGTAAAAAGTAAGACTAGATGTGACTGTTGGGTTAAAAGTGGTTTGTTTTTATAGAAATGAGAACTTCTTTTTGGGACATCCGTAAAAGAAAGTGGGTACTTGTTTTCCGGACGGAAGTTGTATAATGTAAGTATCTTAAATGTCACTAACATAATAATTAGAGGACTAAAAGTCACAAAAATCAAGTTTTTTCATAAGAAAATGTAATTCTTATAACCCGTTTGTTGACTCTGTATTTCTGCTTATCCGACTTATCAACTAACTTTTTCTCACCGAACACGTAACTTTTGATTTCAAACTCAGAGTTGTGTAATAATCAAAATAAGTAATGTTGGAGTTACTTCTCTGGTCGGATTGGTTCAAGTTACTGTACATGACCATTTTAGCTATTTTTCATATAATATTTTCTTTAATCTATTAAAAATATATTTTAAATATATACGATAGTATGTATATATTATTTTTTCGTAATTCAGCAAAGTCAGCCTATTCAGCCACTTCAGTCAGAAGTTTATAAATTTGAGCAGAATCAATTGATTCAGCCAATTTTTGTATTACCTAACTGGCTTTTCTTATGATTCACCTAAATTCTAATCATATCTTCTTAACTGTTTGGTTGGTATTAGGTAGGAAGACCATAACGGGGAGCTTTATAGGAAGCATGGAAGAGACGCAAGAAATTCTTGAGTTCTGCAAGGAAAAGGGGGTGAGGTCCCAGATTGAGGTGGTGAAGATGGATTACATCAACACGGCAATGGAGAGGCTCGAGAAAAACGACGTCCGCTACAGATTTGTGGTCGACGTTGCAGGAAGCAAACTCCACCCTTAATTATAGATGCATGCATGCCAAAAAGGGATGGATAAATCATAAATATACTCCATATAGATACTCACCTTCAAATAAAATATTCGTGGCTTTAATGTGTTTGTTTCAGTTTTTTGTTTTTACTTTTTATTTGAATTTCCATAATTGTACGTGGTTTTAACGTAAATTAAAGATTGAGAGAGGTTTATAATATAAAATGAGAATTTATGATCTTGTTGTGGATTTTTAGTTGGAATAATAAAAAATTTATCATCTCCTTCACAATATTATGACCATGTTGATAATTAGCTGGTAGATGATAGCTGATCGCTTTAGCTGGTATGTAGGCTTAACTATTACTCCATAAAATTTACTAGTACATTTTTAATAAGGGAGAGCTACCAAATAGACCCTCAAACTTACATAAAAAGTGCAAATCACTTATTATCTAAGAGGTTCTGTCCGGCCGTCGCCATTTGGGGCGGTTCCTGGTAGAATTGTTTGATGAAATTTTTTGAACATCTTATTCACTAAGTCTAGTTTACTCATACCAAATTTCAGCTAAGCATTCAACTGGGAAGGAAGTCAATTGATTTTTTGAAATATACTACGCTGTTTAACTGCACATTTATCTTCAAAAATTTATTTGACTGCCTTCTGGATTGAATTTTTAGCTGAAATTTGGTATGAGTAAACTAGACTTAATGAATAAGATGCTCAAAAAAGTTCATCAAAAAATTACAACGGGAACTGCTCCAAATGACAACGGCTATTGAGAGCCTCCTATCTAAGAGGTGATTTACACTTTTTATGTAAGTTCGTGGGCTTATTTGGTAGTTCTCCCTATTTGAAAATTATATTGTATTACAAAATAAAATATAATTAAGGCAAGAATGTGATACACAAAACTAAAGATTAAAATGAATTGTGTTGACCATAAATGATAATCGAGACTATTATTTTGAGACAAGTTTTTCAAAAGAAAAAGCCATTTTTGAAGTAGAGGTAAAAATATTCAAAAGATATTTAACCCTATTTCAATACGAGAGTATTGCAAAAAAAAAAGATATTTAACCCTAGCTATTTCAATACAAGAGTATTGCGAACGTATAGGCATGGCAGCCATATTTGACAGTATCTAGTACGTACACTTTATACGCTACTGTCTACCGATAGTTAGGCGATGATTGTGAAAGGGAAAAATTCACACTAATAATCTCAACTATTAGCTATCTTCTCATATTAATTCCAAATATGAGTAATTCTAAAATAATACCAACTTCATATGTAATCTTCTTATGTTGAACCTAGGTGACTTGTTACTTACTAAGCAGGTAAAAAAAAAATGAGAAAAAAGTGAGAGAAAATAAAACACAGGGATTTGGGGATCGACATTCACCCTCCCCCCTTTCTGGCTTTCTCTAGTTTTATTCTAAGTTTTTTCTTTTTTTCTTTTAATTTCCTTCTCGGCTTCTTTACCCCAATTCTGTTCTATTCTATAGCAGCCATAGCCATGCTTCTTGATTTCTTCTCAACAATTTTTATAATTTCGTTTATTTCACATCTTTGCTCCCTCCTGATGCAATTAATCGATGGGCATTGACAATAAAGCACAACACTCGTGACAAATTTCAAGTGATATCAGCGAGTTTATTACTCCAGATGTCTTCCCCGGCGAAGCCACGACGAAGTTCCGGCGACATGAAACAAAAAATATAATTCAAGTACGGAGTAATTTATTTCTCATGAACAAGCTAAGGACCCGACCGAAGATCGAACTAAAAAAAATACCATACAGAACACTATGCTAATGGCTTACCAAAGGTCCAAAGCTCGACCAAGGACTTGAGATGCTTCCAATGAAAAGGAAAAGAAAACAGAACAACAAATGAAGAAAATGGAGTTGGAGAATAAGAGGAGAATCCAGAGGACTGAAAAGAAAAATTCGAAGTCAGCAAAGAAGAAGGGATACCAACTGGGAGCAGGAGGAGACTCACCGGGAAGGGGAGAGAAGAAAAAGAAAATAAGTTGAAAAAGTAGGAAGCCCAATTAAAACAAGCCACATGGCAAAGTGACCTGTTTAGTAGGTTTATGCAGGTCACAAGATTAATACAAGAAGATACACCCTATAATTTAGATTATATTAGAATTATCAATTGTAGGGATTAATATTAGAAGAGAGTTGATAGTTGGGATTATTCTTATGAATTTTTCCTTGTGAAAGATGCCAATTCGTCTCAATTATATCACGAAGGAAAATTCCCTTTTACACGCTTCTTTTTACATGGAGGGGTTATACGTCGCTCAAATATATTACCCCCTCTGTCCCTAAATTTACTTCCAATTTTCCCTTTTCGTCCGTCCTAAAAAGAACTTCATTTTCCCTTTTTGGCAAAGAATTTGTGGTTCACAGCATTTCTCTCTCCTCTGCACAACTCTCCACCACACAATTCTCACTTTCTTAATCACCGTGCCACTTTAATTTGGAAGAACAATCACGGACGGAGGGAGTATCTGTTTCTATACAAACAATTTGATCGACGATTTATGAAGAAAATTAATTTTTACACAGACTCAAAAAAAATGTCTGCATCACAGACATTTTAAAATTCTAGTTTAAGATTCTCGTTTAATATTCTCGTTTAAAATTGTCTGTATCACAAATATTTTATGAAAAATTCTCGTCTCAAATGTATGTGATACAGACAACTCTTTATCTTTCTTTGTGTGGAAATCGATTTTTTCATAAAACGCCGGTCTAATTGTTTGTGTAGCCGGTCAAATTGACTGTATACAGACAATTTGACCGGCGTGTGACCTGACGTGTACGTGAAGCGGGACTCTATCACGAAATAGCTCTATGGTGTGAGAGGGTGGTTGACTTTTTTGTTCAATGTGTGATGACTTCTTAGGCACACCGAAACAT
Source organism: Cuscuta epithymum (assembly GCA_945859915.1). Lineage (NCBI taxonomy): Eukaryota > Viridiplantae > Streptophyta > Magnoliopsida > Solanales > Convolvulaceae > Cuscuta > Cuscuta epithymum. The sequence continues at coordinate 138,548 of CAMAPF010001078.1, forward strand.
GTGTATCATTTATCATTGGTTAAAGGATCAAATAGGCCCTTGAACTGACTTAAAGTGTTCAATTAGCCCCTTATATAGGAAGTTCTGCCCGGCGGTCGCCAATTGGGGAGGTTCCCGGTAGAATTTTTTGATGAAGTTTTTTGAGCATCTTCTTCATTGAGTCTAATTTACTCATACCAAATTTCAGCTAAAAATTCAATCGGTAAGGCAGTCAAATAATTTTTTGAAGATAACTGTGCAGTTAAACAGCGTAGTACATTTCGGAAAATCATTTGACTGTCTTCTCGGTTGAATTTTTAGCTGAAATTTGGTGTGGGTAAACTGCGCTTAATGAAGAAGATGCTAAAAAATTTTCATCAAAAAATTCCACCGGAAACTGCCCCAATTGGCAACCGTCAGGCAGAACCTTTTATATAAGGGGCTAATTGAACACTTTGAGTCAGTTCAAGGGTCTATTTGACCCTTTAGCCTTTATCATACTATATCATGTTGGTGTAGGGAGCATTTATATGAGCAGTTTCACCTTTTGGGTTGATACTGATTTAGGAAATTGCAAAACTAATTACTTCTTTCAATTAAAACTTTGCTATATTTCTTTTTTGGTTTATCCCAAAATTTTATCACTTTCCTTTTTAATTAATGAATTTATGATTAATGGTATTTGTTTCTCATCTCCACAAGCATCAATTATACAATTTTTACTTTAGTTTTTTCCGCTCTAATCAAATTTGACAAAATTTTAAAAGGTGATAGTATATTAATATGCATCCGGTGGAATTAATCTTATGGTTTAAGTAGTGCACCTCCCACTACCCAATTACGGCGTACTCTACCCTCCCTTAAAATTCTTCCACTTTCCTTTTTAGCACATCCCATAAAATCTTCCTATTTCTCTTTTTGAAAAGTTTTGTGTGATTATCATTTATTTACCTTTTTCTTACTCAGCCACTCACATACATTTCCACTTTATTTTCACTTTCTTAAACGCCGATCTAAGTCAAATTGGGAAGAATTTTGTGAGAGGGAGAAAGTATTTTTTTATAGGCAATACTAATGCAGCTTTCTCCGCATAGTTAGTCTCATCGATCTATTAGACCTTCCATGAAAAATTAAGTTGTAACTAAATAAGACTTAATTACCATAAGACTTTTGAGGTTTTTAATAAGGTTAAAGGGTCAAATAGGCCCTATACCGGTCTTGCAAGCTCAATTCAGGCCCTGAACTAAAAAAGGTCAAATTCACACCCCGAACCGACATAAAATGGTTCAAAGGTCATATAGGCCCTATACCGGTCTTGCAAGCTCAATTCAGCCCCTGAACTAAAAAAGGTCCAACTCACACCCCGAACCGACATAAAATGGTTCAAATTTCAGTTTTTACGGATAAACAACCGGTCATTTTTTAATTTTTTATTTGTTTTTATTTTTCATTTTAGTAATAGTTTATGGGTGCGAATTGAACCTTTTTTACTGGTTGTTTAACCTTAAAATAAAATTTGAACCCTTTTATGCCGGTTCGGGGTGTGAATTGGATCTCTTTTTAGTTCAGGGACTGAATTGAACTTACAGGACTGATAAAAGGACCTAGTTAGTCACATCTATTGCCGAGTTACCGTAAGACTTTTGAGGTTTTTAATAATTAGAAAAGTGAAAAGAAAAGTTGTTGGACTTCCAATACCCCTCATAACCACCAGCTTCGTATAAATCATTTTGTCATTCATTTTTTCATTTGATTCATCATTGATTTTTTTTATAATGTCGTCATTTTTCATTTAATTGGCTTTGGTGCCAAGTTAAGACATGAAGTTTTATTTTAAAAGGTTAATCCGATAGCAAGAGTAATCCAAAGACCATAATTATTTTATTCCATATAATATTTTATTATTTTTTAATTTATGAGTGTGAGAATTCAAGTATTGTTTTCATATAGACAAAAACGGAGAGATAATAATAATATAATATAATTGCATAAATGGAGAATACTTTAGACCATAATACAAACAAAGGATGTTTTCTTTTGGACTGAAATTTGCTGGTCTGGTCTGGTCTGGTCTGTTTAAGTCTGGTCTGGTCTGGCCTGTTCTGTTTAAGTCTGGTTTGGTCTGGTCTGAACTGGTCTGGTCTGGTCTGGTAAAAGTCTGGTCTCTGTGTATTTTATAACTACGGAAGTCTGGTCTGGTCTGGTCTGTTTAAGTCTGGTCTGGTCTGGTCTGTTTAAGTCTGGTCTGGTCTGGTCTGATCTGTTTAAGTCTGGTCTGGTCTGGTCTGGGACTGAAAACAGTCCAAAAGAAAACATCCAAAATCCTAAAAGAATACATCCTTTAAAATAAATCTGTACACATATCTTTTCCGAAAGAGATTTTCACTACTTCAAATGATATACTTACATTCTTTTTTTGTTGTGATGGTTGCACATTCATTTACGATTTAAGAAAAGACCACTCATGAGCAAAATCATTTGAGTTAAGAGACTCAATTAATAATTTTAAAGTAGATCTGTTTTTCGAAATGGAAAAGAAGACTTATACTACCTCCGTCCCACTTATATTGGGACGGAAGAGGGTGGCACGATTATTAAGAAAAGTGGGTTTGCGTGGTTGATATTAATTGATAAAGTAAGAATAAAGTAAGAATGATTTAGAGTCACACAAACTTTGCCAAATATGATATGGGACAATTTAAGTGGGACTTCCCGAAAAGGTAAACAGGACAATATAAATGGGACGGAGGGAGTAGTACATACTTGAGCTACTTAAGAGTTGTAATGGTCATAAAAGAGAAATTATGAAGTTCTGGCTAAAGCAGTTGAATCTATTGAATTATTAAAAATTATTTTTAAAATATACTTGTTTTAATAAATAAAGAAAAAATATATGTAAAATAGCAAAAATGTTCCTCTACACTAAGTTCACCAAAAAAAAATTCTAACCTTGTTTTGATTATTATGAATCGAACGCGCGTAATCAAAAGTTACATGTTTGATAAAAAAAATTGGTTTATAAGACTGATAAGCCGGAAAAAGTTGTCATTGAATGGGCCCTAAATAATACATAGTGCAATGTTACAAAATATCTTTCATTATCCAAGAATAATAAATACTTTAGAAATAAATTTAAGAGAAAAGGGTCAAATGAGGTCTTCTACTATTATGAAATTGTCACGTAAAGTCATGTACTCAATAAAATGTCATATAAATATATCTACTTATAAAAAGTAATCAGATGAGTAATAACGACCCGTTGACTTCGTAATCTCAGTTCTAGCGTACGTCCTAACGACATGAAATATTTGGCCATGAAATATTCTAGCGTACAAGGCAAAAATAACGACACGTAAGCTAAAATCGGGTTAGGAGGTTGTCAACTGATCATTTTAACTCATATGATTGCTTTTTATAAATAGATGTGGGTGATTTTAGTGTCACTGGCCGTTTTGTGTAATTTGGAATGACATGAGTTCCAATGGGGATTAGAACTGTGTTCCAATACAAGTTAGTAGGTGTGGAGTGCATACTTATATATAAGAACGAGTTGTATTCCAAAGTGTCTACGGTAGTGGAACTCGAGGTAGAACACTCAGTAGACCAACTCTGTGGTTCTAGACCGAAGTCTAGAGCGGTTGGGCAGTTTCGTGCAGTTTTCCAAAAAACTGCCACGGTTATTCTCAAACGTGTTGTAACTGCTTGGGACGGTTCATATGGTCCATATGGATATATATCACTATATTTCGTACAGAGAAGAGAGAGACGAGATAGACAACATCTCTTGATCACTTTTGGCTCTAGTTCTTGTGCCTAAGTTCTACAGTGTCCTTAAGAATTATCCTAAATTGAATTTCTTGTAACACAGGCATAGAGGAGAAATATCATTTCGGAAAGTGAACTTACATGATCCTTAAGCAATCCAATTACTCGATTATCACCCCCTTTACGCGAAACCCCAACAATCGAATTGATATTTTCTTTGTGATAATAATGAGTACCGTGCAGAGGAAGCGGTCCAGCCCAGCTGGTCGCCGACTCACTCTCCCTTACGGGAGGTCTCAGGTTCGAAACTCAATGGAGTGAGTTTCAGCTTATATTACTTCAGGCTCCCTCAGCCCCTCCCCAAGACGCCCCCTGGAGTAAAAAAAATCATGAGTACCATGCAAGAGATGACGACCAAGTTCAACAAATTGGACAAGTTTCAAGGGAATGATTTCCGTAGATGGCAAAAGAAGATGCACTTCCTTCTCACCACTTTGACGATTGTGTACGTGTTGAGCACTCCGATGCCTGAAGAGATGAAGGATGAAATCTTGGAACAAACTAGAAGGTGTAACAAGTGAGAGAACGATGGCTACATATGTTGAGGCCACATTCTTAACGGTATGTCTGATGTGTTATTTGATATTTACCAAAACGTTGAGAGTGCGAAGGAATTTTGGAATTCTCATGAGTCAAAATATATCGCCGAAGATGCTTCTAGTAAGAAGTTATTGGTGAGTGATTTTAAATTTTAATAATTATAAAATGGTTGAATCAAGACCAGTTATGGAACAATTCAATGAACTCCTTCGTTTTCTTGGTCAATTTAAACTCCACAATATAAGTATTGATGAATCTTATGCCGTGTCGAGTATATAATTGACAAACTTCCACCCTCTTGAAAGGATTTTAAACGTTCCTTAAAACATCAAGATGAGGTATTGTCATTGATGAAACTTGGGAGTCACATTCACATTGAGGAGTCTCTTCGTGCGCAAGAGAATAACCAAATCGTGGGTGAAGTTGAACCCGGACAGCCTCGTATTCACTTGGTTGATGATAATAAATATAACCCAAACGATAAGGGGAAAGGCAAAAAGCGTAAGTATGAAAACCCTGACAAACCCAACAAGAAACCAAAAGCTTTGGTTTGTTGGAGATGTCAAAAGGTTGGACATGTCAAGCGTGATTGCTGAGTGTAACTGAACAAGAATGACGCTGGAATGAGTGGGAGTGGACAAGAACGGTCTAAGGATCCAGGTCCACAGAAAGGAGGTCAGTTCTTGACTAACTTTGATAATTCTGTCCAGAATTATGTATCACTCATTCCTGAATCTTTTTATGTACAGGATGATGATTGTGCATGGTGGATTGACTCGGGGGCTAAGAGCCATGTGTGTAAGGATAAAGGATGGTTCCTTCTTACGCATGGGAGACGAGTCAATGGCACCAATCTTGGGAAAGAGTGTAGTTGTTTTAGAATTTCAATTCCACAGATTCGTGTAATAATCCTGAAACCATCTCAATTATCCAACAAAATAATCCAATAATAGTTTGTTTATAGTAGTCAAATAATATGTTGTCAGTATGTGCAATATTCTGCATGCAAATGAAATAGCAATTAAATAATTAAGGAAAAACTTAAGATTACTTGTAACCGAGTCCAACGTAAACGTTGTAAGCGTCTCCCAGGATAGAACAGTTCTTCACTCCCAACGGGATTCCGACGAACTCAAAGATGCAACGAACAAAGAGAGAATATGGAGGAATTATTTGTGAATTTTCGGATGCTCAAAAATAGGAAACAAGGCAGGTATTTATAGAGCTCTGGCCAGGAGTCACTAACCCAAAAGACACCTATTAAAAGAAAGTTCATAACCTTTCTTTTAAATCGAATTGTTGTGTCTTCTATTTGATTTTATCTGAAGAAGAATTAAAAAACGTAGCAATAAATATAATCTCAAACCTTAAACCCGCGGATTGTTGAAAACCGGAGTTGACCGGTCAAAGACCGAAACCCGAACCCGACCCGACCGCCCGAACGCTGATTCGCGTGAAGAGTTAATTCCATGCTTACTGTATATGGGACCCGACCGGCCGGACGCCGATTCACGTGAAGAGTTAGGGAGTGTTTGCATTTGATTAAAAAAAGTGTTTTTCAGCTTTTGGCTTAAAAAAAGTTAAAAAGAGTGTTTTCAAATGACAACTTCTGCTTAAATTAATCACTTAAAAGCTAAAAGCTGGAAGCAGGTGGAAGGATGCTTTAAACTGCTTTTCACTTTTTCTATTACACAAAAAGTACTTCTTTTACCAAACACTACCAACTTTTACTTTTTCAGAATCACTTTTTCTTCAAACACTACCAACTTTTACTATTAATCACTTTTCCCAAAAACACTTTAAAAAATCACTTCTTTAAAGTTGAAGCAATTGCAAACACTCCTTTAATTCCATGCTTACTATATATGGATCTCACCGCACAACAAAACTTTGGTGCCTCAAGGGCCCAACCCAATAGCTAAGGAAAGCTTGTAAAAAGACATTTCATTAACTCTCCATTTTGGGTGTGGGACAAAGTCCTTTACGAAATTGGTTTTTAGGCAAGTTCGAGGAACAATTTCTCATTCATTTTTAAATAGTTTTGTACACTTCAATATATGGTTGCGTTCACCTTTCGGAGGACTATACGTCCATACTTTAGGAGTTAGGACTTAGTCCTCCACAAACTAATTGTGGATCTTTTATTTATTTTAGCTCAAACGTGACTATTATATTAAAGTAAAACCATTTTTTTCCAACATAATAATCCTGGAACCATCTCTGCTAAAGTATCAAAAAAAAAAAAAACACATTCGTGTTATTTCTTTTCCACATCACCATCTACATCCACTTAATATATGATTTTTCGAAACTGGGTTGTTCATTTCCGGCATACAATGACTCCTTTTATGAAATGAAAATGGAAGTAATATGGGTAAAATGCACACTTGAATAAATCTCAAATCGAATAGCCAAAGCACTGAAAGAAGAGGTTAAGACAGAAACTATATACGGAGTATATATATTGAATAAGTGATTCATCAGTTTTGACAGCCGCAGTAGACTACTCTATTACAATGCTCAATCCTAAATTTTAAAAGTCCTTACCAGAGAACTTAACAAATTTCCACTTCTTCCTATCTGGTGTGGGTTATAACGACACTGCAGAGGGCATAAATGACATTAACTCATCCGCGAGGTGAACTATTGGCTGCAACTATAACATTCTGCTGAAGTACATGTTCATGAAATATCTTGATGGATTGAAGCCACTCAATATAACTACAAACAAGAAAAGCTCGCCACATCATTAATTAAGCACATACAAACTGTCCAACCAAAAAATTATTGTTTCAAAGCTTATTTTGCGTCCCCAAAAGAAGAACCACAAAGAAAGACAAACTTATTTTCATTGAATTAAAGACCTTTCTGGTTCGGTTGAGGAGTGAAATTTTCAAGTCCATTTTGGTTTGGCAATTTGATTAACATAAAATAAGTAATAAACAAAGGAATGAAAACTGTTGTTCAGACTTGAAAATATAACACCTTAGCTCAAATTGTTTCAAACAAGATACTAAATGTAGTTTAAAATTGTTTCAAGGAACTTCTTACAAATAGGAGAAAGAACAATGACTAGGCCAATTGGGTACAGGAAGAAAGTGGTCTTCTCCAGGAAGGGCAATACTGCACCCAGAGATAAAAGCAAAACTGTTAGCAATTTTCATCATGACAAAGAATAACGTCTAGAGAGAACGGAGAAAGTTTATCTTACCATCATAACCTAAAAAGTTGAGGTAATGGTAGTAGGAAGCAGCAACCATGAAGAGCAAATTAGACAGCAAGAGGGGAATGAAACCGTGTGCGACCAAAACTGGGGATATAAAATAATGTAGGACTGCCACGGGAAAAATAGAAAACATTAGAAAAAATAACCTGCAGTGGGATAAAATCATCTCTTCTGAAAATAATTTTTACCATAAAGCAGGATGAACATTGGGAAGAAAGAATTGCAGTGGACATCAAATGCATACAACCTTCACAAGAACAAAAAGCTTAGCTATAACCTGGGTAATAAAATCCAAATTTAATTAACTAAACTATATATTACAAAATGGGAGGGATATGAAAAACAACAGCATTTCATTTCTTCAATTAATATTTTGAAATGATAATAATAACAATAATAACAATCATCTGCATCAGCAAGGGGCTAACAGTAATTTCAACACATTACCAAATGTGAAGGGCTCAAAATATTGATACGCAACACGGATGGCTCGCCAAGTAGTTCTGCAATCAACATTTTGTATCCAAAGGTTTTCCAAAATGTGTAATTTTTGGGAGCTGTAATGTTTTTTTATCTCACATCATTGTAGAAAATATATAAACGTTTGTTATATAATAATATCGTATATGTATTTCACTTTCATTTAATAATAGTTCTGTTTTTATTACCATATTGAAACAATAAAATTGATAAAATACAAACATATTAATGTCCAGGGCATTGCACGGGTATAATATTAGTAATAATAACAATCATCTACATCAGCAATGGGCTAGCAAAAGTTTCAATTCTCAACTTATTACATTGCAAAAAATTGCAACCAAAAAGAAATTAGAAGCACAAGGCATAGAGATATCTAAACTTGCCATTCTACTCGTTGCTCCACCACATGACTGTTTGGAGCTTCCTCTCGAAGATAATTGTTGGTCAAGAACCTGCAAGGACATTTTCGCATTAAACTTTTCATGAAAGTGTTTTTCCACCCTGGAAATTACCTAACTTATTATTCCTTATAGAGAACAGCAAATATAACACTTCTTGTGATATGCATGTATGACAGAGATCGCTGATTATTAATTAACATGTCACACTTATTCAGATTACTGAATATTCGTTAAAGTATCACACATATTCAGAGAACTTTGTTACATAAAATGACACACTTTTTAGCCCAATTAGAGAAGACAATAACATAAGAATGATAAGAGCCTAGAATGAAAAGAAAATAGAATCTCTTACCAACAACATGTAGACAAAGCAGCTCCAGCTATTAAAAAATGAAAAACCAATATAGAGATGACCACAAAAATTGCATGTCCAACGCTGTGATCATACCTGAAACAAGAGAAAGAAAGGAAAAAAAAGAACCAAACAACATGCTTCATTAGTACTGTATGGAATCAAATGACAGTATATTTACTTGAGACGAAATAAAAAACTCACAAGTTATGGTAAAAGCAAAATATTATGTATGTGGATGACACATACTTTGCAAAATGCCAAAATCATGATGATATAACTTGAAAAATAATGTAGATTAAGATAGGAATATGCTGTAACTACAAAAAGTCTTACGAAATGCATAGTTGACTCGTGTCATTATCTTTGATCAAAAGGTCAAACGATGGAGTGTAACATAGGATCTTGCCATGTATGCATTTTCTAAGATTTTTTGTCAACTTTTGTACTTATAGTGTAGTCCGTTAAGATCTATGTCACTTGAATATTTATAGCCTCTGACATCATTACAGTTAATATTAGCAAATATAAACATAGCAGTTTTTTACCTTTTGGATCAAAATAATGACAAATTATGCAAGTCAAATATAATCAGCATATTATTTACTTTTTCTAGTTTTTTCAACTAGTGGAAAAGTGAAAAAGATAACTTTAGTAAAAACACAAATTTTAGTATATAGTGAATAATAAATAACTTCAGTTAGGCTAAAAAATGTCTTATAACATTAATGGCAACGGATGCTTACGCAGCACAGTAAGCTAAAGTAGAAACCAATAAAAGGAGACAGCATATCACAATAAATGCAGGATCATCCCGTGCCCATTGGTTCTTCGTCTCTGCAATCAAGAAGTGATACTTTTAAGGTTGAGTTAAATCACAATCAATCAAAAGAACGATTCAGAGTAATACACCATAGATGCTTTTGACTTTCAAAATACAATAAGTTAATTATATATATGTTATGCAATCATCAACAACAAAAAAACCTAATTGCCCAACATTGCCAAGTACTCCCTCCATTCACTTTTACTTGCTCCAGTAGGTCTTTCACGGCAATTATGAGTAAAGTTGAAGGAATAGAGAGTAGTGTAGAAAAAGTAAAAAGTAGAAGAGTTGTCAAAAATAAGAGGTGAAGTATCTAACAAAGAAAAGTAGAACAAGTACAAGTAAACAAAGGAGTATGAGAGTATCTATTTTTATCTTACCTAAAAATAATTCATAAGTGATCATATGCTTTACATACACAAGCTAACAAGGCAGTAATTTGTTATGGAAATGAAATAGAAGACTTCATTAACAGAGTGCAACTTGGATACTGTGTAGTATGCCCAAAGCCCCAAACACAAATTCACAAGTGTTATAGGAAACCACAAGTAAACAATGCAAGTTCTTGTGTTTTGTTATTCTGGTATGAAATTCACAGAGCACTTTGCTTATGAATGAATATACATGTGCACTTAGCTTAGTCTTGCAAGAAAGCCAAACCGAACAGAAAAACATGGCTTCAGCACAAATGCTTGAGTTTGTAAATTTCTCACAAGAAACTCCTAATAAATGAATCAGCTTATCAGCTGCCAAGCAACCCAGAAGATCTCTATAGTCATCCAGCATTTTTTGTTCATGCAAGTGGTTTGATAATGAAGTGATAGGTTTTTTAGTAAAAGAAAGTATAAAATGCTTGCAAACAGAAATAGACTGATATAGGACTTACGTTTGTGGTACTTAGTGTGCTGATATCTGCATCCATTGAAGCATTGTGCATGAAACATGCAGAAGAAAAATCAGAAAAATAAAGAAGATACAACCATACCAAGTATGCCTCATCCGGAAGTAGGGTCTAGGGAGGGTGAGATATACAAAGACCTTATTTCTAACCCTAGAAGTAGAGAGGATGAGAGGTTGTTCTCAGATTCTTGAAAATTCCTAACTCTATGGTGAGATGTATGCAGGCCTTAACTCTACCCCCACCCCCGGAGAGACTTAATCTAAACAGCTCCAAATTCTTGAAAACTTGTGTTCTCATTTCATTCCAATCAACCCACAAAATTCTTAAAATGTTTATAAATTTGAGAATCAACCATGGGTGGGATGGGTGGGAGCTAACATTTTTCAGCATGGATCCCTAATCAATGGTACTAGCGATAGAACTGTAATCCTGTCAGCATGAAAATATCATATATAGATCCATAAACACTCACACCACTTTAGGAGAGGTACATAGGTGGAGCATTTGCCAAAAAGTATATTCAATGTCCATTTGTTGCCACTGCAAATTTTTAATTTAAAGATTATTAAATGGTCAAACATGAATAATAGCTATAACAAGAACATAAATTATAATTTTAAGTGAATCAAGGTTATAACATTGAGAGTCTGAGAGCCTTTTAACCTTTACCTGCTGAACAATATGTAACAGAAATCCGAAATAATTAATTCACATTATGTGTTATGTTGATCTGTGCTTTGCAAAAGACTAGGAAAGTTATCATTTGGGTTTGTTATAGGTAGAAGAAAGTAATAAGTTAATAACCATTAAAACAATTCTATGTTACAAGCATAAAGGAAGCTCACACACCAGCTCAAGAATGCATATTCAAGTCAACCCCGGAACGCCCAAAGGCCAAAGCAGAAAACTGACATTAACAATCGCACCAATTCAATAACCTGCTATTTGTACATCTTTTCTCAATATACACTTTCACCTAAGTTTCTTGTTTGAAAGATATGCTACGGGGACTAAGAGATATTGCTCTGTTCACCAGTATCATGTTGAGTTTATATTATGTTGCACTATGTGTTCCTACATCAATTTGTCAAATTAAAGCATAACATTTCTCCACTTGATGTGTGTGAAGTGTGAACTAGCCACTCTCGCACTCTGCATGACTTCTAATTTTCTATTTTCAACTCAAAAAATAGTTCTGAACCATTCTACATTTCTACACTACAATTAATATCCAGTTTAATCTTTTAGCAACTGCCAGTAGCCTACTGGTTAAAAGGAATAACTAACTAACTACTTAAAGAGTAAAGACCTCTGCTCTGCCATTCTACTCAGAATCTCAACACTTTTACAAATATTCAACAATTATACCACTTTAAGTTCTTTATCTCGATGTTTTTAGCAAGTGAGTTAATCAAGTTGTAGCTAAAATTTAGATGTCATAATTACAGTCTAGCATTGCTCGTTGTTTATCAATCATAATCTATAAATCAAGATACCTATATTGAGTCTTAATAAACAGTTTGGTGTGGATTTTAAGATTTTTCCCCACCAGTGAACAAGAAATGTGAATTGTCGATACACAAAGTGGAGATCCGATAAATGCAAGTTGTTTGACAAAGCGCAGGTGCATCGCAACATAAACCCGCATATACATATATGACGAGAGAAAAAGATGATTCCATTGCGTATAATCAACACAAATGAACTGATGAGAAAATCAACACAAATGAACTGATGAGAAATGGGAACCTTGACAATTCTGCGGAGGTACTGGGGGAGAACAGAATTGGGCCGAACATGAGAGCTGGTTCGCCCTTTCGATGAAGAGGTGGGAAGCATATTTCCTGTGCTCTTCTTCTCCTTCTATCTCTTCGACTCTTGATCGGAGATCTTCACCGGTTGAAGCTTGATACTCCTCTCCGGTTAGTCGGGCTTTTGGTCTTGGTCCGTTGGAGCGATTCTCCTCTCTGGCCGGAAGATCCCTGTTGCCAAACCAAGTTGACCCAACCCAATACCGAAACTCTTAGGGCCCAATACCCATGTAAAAAAAAGCAAAAAAAAAAAAAAAAGTAAACATAATAGGAAAACTCGCTTAATAGGAGTAAAAAAAGTTTTTAAATTCTAAAATAGGAATGATAAAAAAAATCTAAAATAGGATTGACACGTTTTTAATCTCTAAGAGCATCAACGATAATTGCTTCTAGGAGCTTGCTTGTAATTTTGAAGTTACTAGCTTACCATTGGAGCATTACTCATCCTTTTACTTGAGAAAGCTAATTAGCCTAAATGAGCTACTAGTTTGAGCAAGATGAATTATTAAATATAAAATTATAAATAATAAATGAAAGAGAAAAAAGTTTTAGCTAACCGTTTGAGTATATTTCAATTTTGCTACAAATGCTTATATGGCTAGTTAAGCTATAAAGTCAATTAGTCAACCGCTGAAGATGCTCTAAGTAGGTGTACTTTCTACCAAGTTTGGTATTACACTTTAAACATGATAAGTTTTTTAAACTTGACAGAAATTACTCCTATTTAGAGAATAAAAAATGAAAATTCATTCGAATTTCAAAATGTTTTTATTCATATCGAAGACAAATTCTATAATATTTATGTTATAAAATGAAAAACACTTATCCCAAATTGAAATGCAATTTGCAGATTTTAAGGTTGTCTCAAGATATCTCGAATAGTGGAAGTGCCTAGAACATTGTTCGCCTTAGAATTTTTTTCGGCGTCATCACCTTTTTTCAGGTGACAAATATTGCGACAATTAACCAGAACAGGAGAAAATAAATGGGAGGGAAGATCGAAAGCACATGGATAGTTTATCAATGGCAAAAGAAGAGAAAGGGAATGAAATTATTGATGGGTGATGACTTTTAAGATTTAGTAGCAAAAGAGATGAAGAGAGCGAATCTTACACATGGAGGCACAGCTACAGATATGGAAGATCCAAAAATGTTAAGTTGGCAAGCTTGGAGGGTACCCAATTTGTACCTCAATCTGTACACCGTCTGTGTACACAGACATTTGGACAGAAAGTACTGCCCTCTTTCGAACAAATTGTCTATGTACACAGACAATTCAGAGATAGATACAAAATGGGATACATTTTGGGGTACATATAGAATTTTGGAAAATTCGCTGTGTACACCCCGGTTTACACACCGGTGTACACAGCACAAAAAGCCCCACCCCCACCCCTTTGTAACCGTATAACCCCCACCCTCTCTCCCCTCTTAATGTTTTTTTTCGTCTCTCCCTCCCACAGAGAAGAAATTGTCTGCTGCGAAAATCTATCGTCTGTAACTATTCTCTCTCTCTCTGAAGAGGTGATCGAGCTTCTGCAGCGGCCATGGAAGCTAGTAAGACGTATTGCGGCGCCGACGAAGTTGTCCTGGGCTGGACATTTGAGGATATATTCGGTCCGAGTCCAGGGGACACGCCAGTGGCGATGGAAAGCTTTAAAGATGTGACAGAATTCATGAGGCAAGGGCATGAAGAGGCGGAAACAACGGCGATGAAGGGTGCGACGGAAGGTGATGAAGGGACGGCCGATGGGAAAACTGTGGATGCTGAGCAAGGTTGGTGTTTATTTAGCATCGTTTCTTCATGGATATTATATGGTTTCTTCATGAGCGTTTTTTTAAGCATAGACAAATTTGTATTGTCTGTTTATACTTTATAGAGAAGTAATTTGTCTGCGTGGAGACATTTGTTGTCTTTCGTACAGACATTTTATTCCCATTTGTATGTATTCTTTCGTTGTTATGGAAGACATTATGATGTTCATACAATCTGTTTTTAATGTCATTACACTGCCTTTTGTTGTTTGTATTTATATTAATAATGTCTGTAATTATTAATAATTTATTCATTTCTTCTTTTAAGTGGTTTTACCATCTCATCAATATACCCTAGTGTAAACTTATACTGTCTGTATGTGCATAATTTGTATCTGTCCATAATGTCTCCATGTCCTTAATATTGTCTGTACTTGAATAATATTGTCTGCATATACATATTTATAAATAACAGATGCATACGGACATAATAATGAGGAAGAAGATGTTGATGCGGTTGTTCGTGAAGTGGGCATGAAGTTTGACAGCACTGAGGCCGTTTATGAGTTTTACAAAAAATATGGTAGAAGGATAGGATTTCCGGTTAGAAAAAGAACATCAACGAAGGATAGAAAAGGCGACGTAGTGTCAATAGTAATAGAGTGCTCACGTGCAGGAAGTAGAGCTAGCAAGTCACTTAACTGTTTGAAGCCTCAAGCTTCAATGCAAACATCTTGTTGGGGACACCTTACATTGTGTACAACATTACTGATTCTTCCCTTTATTCCAGGCTAGTGGGCATAATAAACGAAAGGCAGCGGACACTGCTGTTGAAGAGGGATGCGCTGATCAACATGGTGTTGGTGTAGTCAATAATACTATGACATTACACTTTCAGGACGGATTAGATTTAAATCGTACTCTTTTTTGAATGTAGTATATGATTGGAATGATTTACATCCTTGTTTTTGGAATGTTGTAAACAAAATTACTATTATGTGAAGGTAGGATGATTTGTGCTATTTTTACAAATTTTCAATGTACTGCTTTGTGATCAATTAGTTTTTTTTTCTTACTCAATTCTATACCGCAGACAAAATCCATCACATTACAGTCAATTATTTTGCATAATACAGACAAAATTATACAGAAAAAATGCAGACAAAATGCTGAATAATACAGACACTTAGTTTTTACTAATCAAATATATGAATCAAATGATAGTACTCCACAATAATACAGACACTTAGTTTTTACTAATCAAATATATGAATCAAATGATAGTACTCCACAACAATTATCATAAAATGTTGCAATAAATGCTTGCCGAAGTACAACCAAAATGCATATCAATGTGTACTACAAGTTACACAGACACCACAAAATATACAGACATTCCTGTACGTATGCCACAGACAAAAAAATATTGGAAGCACATTGTAGAATTATTGTACAACATGGCTCGGCCATTATTGTACAAAATACTACATTTAACCACCAGTATGTCAAAAAATACATCTACCCCCAATGTGTTTTTAATAATTACATATACAAAAATAATTGTTTTACAACATCGATCTTGCCATCATTGTTCATCATTGTACAGACATTTAGCTTGATTGTCTTTCATCTTCCATAGGCGTTTAGCATACTCACGCCTCTTATCTTGCATGTTCTCGTACGCGCATCCCGGTATCAACGGGAGGTCCGACATTAGGTGCTCCACAAAACTCAATATCATCATCCCACATTCTCCACTACACATAACACAGACAATATGTATTACATGTTATACTTTGACAGACAAAAATAAGAAGAAAGGATGATTGGTAGTTTTACACAATAAATGAGTAGAAAATTAACACAGGGTATCTTTCAAAGTTAGACATTCACTAAGCAGTTCTAAGGCATCTTCGTAGTCAGAGCGCACAGAGTATTGTGCGGGAAAGTAGTCTTTGATGGGAATCTTCAATTCCATCCTGCAAATACAGACATTTGTCAGAAATACAGACATCTATGAAAACTATATAGACAACTCTGCAATCGGCAAATGCTTATAGACAAGTAAAAAATGAAAATACATATGCAATAACACACTACACAGACATATATGAAAACCATAAAGACAACTCTGCAATGCACAAACGTATCAAAACAAACAACACAGACATCTCAGGGGACATATATACACAACTCTACAATCCGCAATTGCTTATAGACAAGTACAAAATGAAAAAAAATATTTGCAATAACACAGTACACAGACATCTATGAAAACCATAAAGACAACTCTGCAATGCACAAACGTATCAAAACAAACAACACAGACATCTCAGGAAAACCATATGGGTTTTGAACAACATTTTACAAATGGCTTTTAAAAAGTAAAAACATACAGACAAGCATCACACCCACACAGACATCTCATACAAGCCATAAAGACAACTCTAAATCCGCAAACATATAGCAAAACACTAAACAGACATTTCAAGGGAAACCCACAAAAAAAACTCTGCAATGCACAAACATATAAGAACACAGTTTACAGACATCTTAGAATACACAAAACAACACACTACACCGACATATCAGAAAACTCATCTCAGAAAAAACACAACAATGAAGATGGTTATGAAGATCTTTACCTCTGAGCCAATTGAGTCAATGATGTGCGCACCATATCCTTCGAAATCGAAGCCTTGCACTTAAAATTTTAGATGAATTTCAACCTCGCCCTTCGAAATCAGTAACCGCCGTACGTACAAGTTCAGTGGAGTGAAGCGGACGATGGCCGGGGGGGTTTCGTGACCTGCGAACGGAGAAGAAGAGGGAGAAGGGTGTCAACTTCGTCGTAGGTGTCAAATTCGACGGACGAACGGAGAAGAAGAGTGAGAAGGGTACGGATGAATGGAGAAGGGGAGGGAGTTTTGTCTGGTGTTTTTGTGGGGAGTCGGGAAAGAGAAGGGGCGCAGCAGACAATTTCTTCTCTGTGCAGGGGAGGGAGAGACGAAAAAAATTAAGAGGGGAGAGAGGGTGGGGATTATACGGTTACAAAGGGGTGGGGGTGGGGCTTTTTGTGCTGTGTACACCGGTGTGTAAACCGGGGTGTACACAGCGAATTTTCCTAGAATTTTTGTATTTTTAGTGTGTCCACCTAATGATTACTGAGCATCTGGAGGCAGACTCATCACCCATTGAAGATCAATAAAGATCAAGGGAGTCTCGCTTCTAGTATTATTAAATTTAAATCAAATATTGTTTTATTTTTTGATTTGTTTTTTATTTTGAGAATTCTGTCTTTCGGTTGAATTTTTGTTTTTGTGGTTAGTAAGTGTTGACAGGTTAGAAGTAATGAGGCTTTTAGGGTCAAATTAATCTTCTAAACTCTGACCTAATTAGCGATTCAATTTGCTCTTTTTAAGGCATTCATTTCTATGTCTAATCTAAAAGTAAGAGGACCTTCATATTATTGTGAGCATAGTGGGAAGCATGTAGTTGGTTACTTTGGGTCTAAGTAAGGATTTTGATTTTCTTAATATCAACATAAGTGATATCGCAAAAAGGGGAAAAAATTAACGTAGCTTTAGGTAGAGGGGTCGTATTTAATCTTGATAGAATTGTTATTGAATTAAAACCTTCTATTTATGAAAAAAAATTGTAATCTCCTACAGAGTATGAGTAAATTATGTGCCACACAGTTACTAATTTGAAATCACAATTCAACTTAATAATCATTTTGATAATGATGATAATGGCTATCTAATCATATTTAATTGGTAGATAATAGTTCGATATTTTTTCCACACTGTCTCTTGAATATTTATTTTCAAGTTACCTATCAGTGTTAGTTGACTCGTTAAAAATTTGTTTATGGAAAAGTACTTAGAGATACTATAGTTTTTTTAAGCAACTATTAACCATATATTATAATAATGTACTTCCTTGCTAAAAACATTGTAATGAAAATCTAATAGAATACAAATTTTAATAGAGAAAAAGGAGAGCAATGCATACAATAATTACATCGATTTAGTATATCTCGAAAATGAGGCCTGTCAATCTTGCGGGTGAGTTCTTCAAATTTCTTCGAGCCATGATTTTGTATATAAATAGAAATAATTCTCGAATGACTTAATTTTTCTGATATCCACATTTCATTATATTCTTTCTCAAGATTATGTGTGTTGAAAGTTTTTGTGTTATTTGTTTGGCATATGTCCTTTGATGCATTCTTTTTTTATGCTTCGAGTTATATGTAATGTGTTAGTCTTCAATCTTCATAAATCACAATGAGATCATCACATGAAAAAGTTGTTATAACACACTCATTTTATATGTAATAAAACATGAATCTCAAGTAAACACACTCTATATCTTCTTTATTAAAGGCAGTTCGTTGTGAATGGTTAGATTGATTGTACAATTGAAATAGTGAAACATATGTTTTACGTTATTCCAATATATTTTGTTGGGGGAGAGCTAAATATGGTTAATAAATTTACAGTATATGATCGATTATCATTATTAGCCAATACATGAATTTTGCAATAGCACTCAAATATGATATTTCTAAACTAATTTTGTTCTCAAGGACGATCATCATCCACATTAAGAAATAGAATCACCATTGAGAATTTAGTGAGTATACGTTTCACATCACATTTTAAGTATATAGAATTGTTTTAAAATTTTCTAGGTATAATTTGATTGATGGATATAGTTTTACTTCTCAAGCACTCAATTTGAATACAAAGACAAACATAATTTTGACAAATGACAAGCATCCTCAAACTAGAAACACCTAATAAACATAGTGCAACTTTGATTTGCAAAATACATGCATAAAAAATAATAAATGGATATAGTTGTTCTCTTGTAAGGAATGAAAGTACAAATAATTTTTATAAAGTTAATTAGATTTCAAATATAACAAGTTAACATCTTAAGTAAAAAATAATTAAAGTGGACGGTCTCCCTAGGAGAGTTGCTTGTCTCTGTTGGATTTAATTAGTTTTACTAATGGGTAAGCGTGCGGCCATCTTTTCCCTTATCACGTAGATGGAGTAACGTTTTTCTTGGTTTTGGATCTCGATCAATGCCTAAGGTGTAATAGTTACCAGCGAAGCTCTCCATAGCAGCCTTCCTTGTGCTTGCAACACTTGTGGTATCACCGCCGGTGACTACAATATCATTTGTTTTAGCTTTCGATCTTTTATTCTTGGAGGAAGAAGATGAAGTGTTGATGATTCAGTCTCCTCTCGAGTCGACGTCATGCAGTGAACGGGTTGCTAGAGTTTGCTTTAGTTTTATTTCAGGTTTTATTTTTATTTCAATTGACTATTTACCTTATTTTTGAATGTGTTACAGCTATGTAAAAATATTAATTAAGTCCAAGACATAATTTTGCAATTTGCACAATAAAGTCAAAAAATGAGGTATAATAACAATATAATGAGACTAAGTTAAAATCATTGTCTTTATATGATAATCAAATAACACTCAAATTAAACTTATCATTTTCATCAAGATGACGAATGACATATGAGAAAAGTTTATTATTTTTGAAAAGTTTATTATTGTTTATATGTAAATGTTAGGTTTAGAAAACCCACATTTTTGATACGCTTGATTGGGAAAACATCATAAATCCAATAGCATTTCAAGTTTTGGTCTTTTAGGAAGCTAGTTTTAGCCGCCGTGCAATTAATTTTAGTAATTAATAATTGCATTGTAATAATGATACAAAAACATGGAATCACGTGGAGGAAGTTTTCCTTTTTGCTTTTAAGCTATCGTTGATCTTCTATGCTTTAATTAATGCATTCATTCAAAGCGGTGGAATCTGGAGGCCTGAAGAAGACAAACGGTGTTGTCCACCGGAGCTCTGCTGCCACTGAGGTGTTTCCGCTTGGGTTAGGCTGCGGTAAACTCTGTTGCGCAGATCGTCGCTATCCTAAAAGCCGACCTTGGTCCGTCGCATAACTCCCTCGCCATTGGAATCGACAGCTCCGCCCAAAATTGGATAAGTGGATCCCTTTCAATCGATGGCTTAAAAAATTCTGATCGATGGCTTAAAAATAAGAAAACTGGAAAAAGAACTCGTGACCTTCATTGCTCGTGTTCTTCAGAGCTTCAGTACTCTACTTGGGTTATGATTGTTCTTTTTTAAATTTTAATAAGGTTAATTCAGTTTTACCCTAGCGAGAGCTGGGGGTTTGGATTTCGCCGACGAAGTCTTCGTCGTCTTCGTGCGGCGCTGGGTATTGACGCGGCTATGGCGTCGTTTTTGTGCGGCTTGGACATCTGCGGTAGCAAGGCGATGGAGGATGCTTCAGACGGCAGACGCAAGGTTGGCTGTGACCGAGAGGAAGAGCAGGTGTGTGATCTCCTACGAATAGATGATGATGGGGCTTCTGATTCCGACTCCGGGGCGATCACGAGAGAGGTAATCCAACAAGCGACGAAGGTTTGGCCTCCTTCTGAACCACCACCAGGGTTTGCACGAGGTGCTAGGGTTCAAGACTTTTACTTTGCTTATTTAGTTTTTCTCATGTTTTGTCCTCCTCCATTGAGACTTTATTATTTTGTCATTTGGTTTCTCGTTACTGTCTATGTTGTTAGGTGTGTCAGTTTGTTTGAGATTTTAGCCTTTGTTCATGTCAATGGGAATGTTTGGATCTTTGGAGACTTGGATGGCTGTGTCAAGCCCGATACATGGTTAGCGATCCATGTTGCTCTTTCTGGGGTGATCGTCTCTGAGTCTGACCGGTTTACGTAATGATCACTTATATGATATGAATAGGGCTAGTTTTCGATCAAGAAAAATTAATGCATTCATTCAAATGATTAGTTCATGTTTCTATTTTTGTAAAATACGAAAAATATGTTATATGGATGGGAAGTATGATATTTTTCCCCTTTTAAACGGACCCACGTTATTTTTCATTTTAAGCGCATTTTTTTGTTCAAATAACGCGTTTAAAACACACAAAAAAAACTAACTGCGTGCGGTTGAAAAGGTATATAATCTCACTCAGTACTGAGTCGTATGAACAACGGAACAACTACTAAAGAGTCCAAGAACACTTTACCAAAAAAGAGTCCAAGAACATCAATCATAATGAATAGCAATTAAAAAAAAGTAAATAGTACTGAAAATTGTCTTAGAAGCGTTCCGTTAATCTGCTAATGCCGCTACGTTTCACTTGTGCATTCTGAACAAGTTCATTGATAATATGCCCAGATCGTTTCACTTGTGCATTCTCAACAAGTTCATTGATAATATGCCCAGATGATAAATATCTCTCCACC
The DNA here is from genome assembly GCA_945859915.1 of Cuscuta epithymum. Classification (NCBI taxonomy): domain Eukaryota; kingdom Viridiplantae; phylum Streptophyta; class Magnoliopsida; order Solanales; family Convolvulaceae; genus Cuscuta; species Cuscuta epithymum. The sequence continues at coordinate 159,961 of CAMAPF010001078.1, forward strand.
TCTTTTCTAATCATTTGTTGCATCAAAGGAATTAATTCGTGGCCCTTCCTCCTTGCTTCTTCCACTACTTCAGGATTCAAAGGCTCATTCCTTTTACCGCAAACCTTTACTTGTCGCTCGAATGACGAAACTGCATTGTCCGCTCTTTGTGCTGGAAACGAGAGAGTCAACGTGGTCAACGGATCCGCCGTTTGCTTCTCCGGTTCAGCCAACGGATCCGTCTGCTTCTCCGGTCCAGCCAGAAGCCCCACAGCCTGAACACAATTGATATCGGATCTCGAGTGACGGTCGTCGCTTCGGCTGAAAATTTCAGGCACGACAATTTCCGTCGACTTCAAAACCTTAAAACACCGCTCTCCCCCGCCTTCTTCGCTGTCAAATTTCCTCTTCAGTGACGCGTTCCAGTGATTTTTTATGGCGTTGTCGGTTCGCCCGTTGAGCAATCTCGCGATAGCGGACCATCTGTTCCCAATCTCCGCCTGAGCTTGAACTATAACGGCGTCCTCCTCCGCCGTGAACGGCCGGTGCTCCACCTCCGGGGACAAGTGGTTACGCCACCGGAAACGGCACGACTTCCCGGATCTCCCAGGAATCGACTGGCTTAACAGCGGCCAGTTCCTGGCCCCGTTCTCTGCCACTAGCTTCTTCAGCAATTCATCTTCTTCCTTAGTCCATGAAACTTTGACCCGATCCATAGCAGCGACCCGATAAAATCGGATGTCGAGAAAGATCTCTGTTTCGGTGGAAAAGGTAATTTTAAATAGAGGGGGTTGGTTGGTTAGGGTTAATCGAGGGACCAGTTAGGCGGTTATTGAAAGTCGGTTAAAATGGGGGCACGTGTGGACCGTGTGGTATAGGACTGAGGTTGTTTTTACTTGGGTGTAATTGGTCCCACACCAGATCAGATCAGACCAGACTTAGATAGTTATAAAAATACAACGAAACCAGATCAGATCAGATCAAAACAGACCAACAAATTACAGTCCAAGTAAAAACATCCTCAATGCCCGAAAAATCCACCCGGCCGTTTTAGAGATTGGGCGAATATTTGCTGTTTGTAGCCGTTACGGAAGTGTGTTTTCGTAGTTCAAAACTATTGTAAGTGGGGTGGAAGTGGAATTATTCATCAAATCCACCTTTGTTCAAAATAATTTATTTCAATAATTTTTAGGGAAAATGGAAACTAATAATCCAACCTTTTAGTGATCTTCTTTCAATAATCTCACTTTTTGATTTTTCATGAATAATCCAACCTTTGCACCTCATCTTCATTCACTGGTCCCTGACCGGTTGATGACTTGCTATTCCAAGCTATTTTCTTATCTTTGCAAATCATTATACCTTAAATTTCATCTTTCACAAAGATAATATTTTGCAAAGATAAGAAAATAACTTGGAATAGCAGGTCATTAACCGATCAGGGACCAACGAATGAAGATGAGGTGCAAAGGTTGGATTATTCAAGAATAATCAAAAGGTGGGATTATTGAAAGAAGACCACTAAAAGGTTGGATTATTAGTTTCCATTTTCCCTACTTTTTATAATTTAAATTTATATATATTTATTTATAAATGCGTTTTTTAACGCCGCCATAATAATCATAATCCATAGGAGTATTTTAATTAAAGACCAACTAATTAAGGAAGAATATGTTAGACAATATTCTCAATACTTAATGTTGACAACTTAAAAGAAAAAAATTACCCTCGAATAATCAAGATTCCCAAAATATGAATTATATCTTTTTTCTTTAAAAGAATACCAAATAGCATGTATCATACTACCAAGGAAATTTCTTATTTCATCCCATACTTATTTAGTTATTATGTATTGAGAAAGAAATGGTTATATTTTAGGAATTGGCATGAGTTTTACCCATGTGTAGGTATTTTTTCCGCTCCTCTTTCTTATCATCGGGGCCGTCTAATGAATTAAGAGGTCCCTATTCCAAATGACGAATTGAGTCACCCTAAAACAAGAAATTATACAAAATTTAACAATAAAATACAAATACAATAGATAATGCAATGAAATATAAGTTTTATAATATTTAAATATATAAATTATACTATCTAAAAGTTATATAGACCTTTTGAAATCTGAAATAATACATAACATTCAAAAATCGACTTATAAATACTACTACATACTACATTTTGCGAGACCCCTATAAAAGTGGGTCCCGATATCAAACACTCATTGCACTTCCTAAAAGACGACTTTGTCTGTCATTAATCAATCCTGCCCAAACACTCGTATTGCACATGATCTACATTCCTAAATTTTAGTACATATTGGACAAAATTTTAAAATATACGAGTAATATAATAAGAGAATACCCCAAACAACTTCTATCCTCAAAACACACTCCAACAAAATTCTTGATGTACTACTACTTTAGCACTGGTAAAACATATATCACTGATGCATGCTAATTCTAAGAAGAGACGCACCATAACTTCAATATAAGGGGTCAAAAATTATCACATTCAAAGATATATCGACAGTATAAAAACATTTGGTTATTAACTACCTTGACGTGTAATACAAAATATCATTTTCTTGAAAGTGATGGTTCCTTTAAGAAACCGAATTTGTCTACAAATAAAAGTCTAAAAGCGTTGTACTTCAACCTCGTTACTCCATATTCTTTTTAAAATTATTTAATTGAACTGCGAGTGGTATTTAATGCAAAGCTATATCTTTTTTTTATGGGGCGTCTGAGGGAGGGGGAATGGGGGCCTGAAGTAATCAGGGCTGAAACTCACTCCATTGAGTTTCGTACTCGAGACCTCCCGTAAGAGAGAGTGAGTTGGCAACCAGCTGGGCTGGACCGCTTCCTCGCAAAGCTATATGTATGTTGTGAATTTTTATACTCTAATCACATCTTATCAAGTTTTATGTGTCATATTGTCTGTCTAACCTGATATGCATAGTTAGTCTATGACTGTCGTGATAATTGTTTTAGGTGTCATATTAGAAAAGTCACCTCTCTCAACTTTTCCGACTTTATATTAAGTGTCAAATTAGAAAAGTAAAAAATGTCTAGTCAACATTTGAGCAGGTCGAATGAAAAATGAACAAAATCACAAATGTTTTTAGACAAATAAAAAATAAAAGTTGGCAAAAACCATATTATAGAGGGTGTGTTGTTTTAGATGTCATATTCATGTGACAGGGATGGAAAACTAGCTTAGGGTTCAATATTGTGACTAGAAACCAAAGCTTCCCCTATTATTTCGATACTGATGATGCACGTAATATTCAATCGTTGCTTCCCCATTTCAATCGTTGCTTCTCCTTGGACAACAAGCCTTTTCTTCTCTTCTAAGTTCATGTTTTCGGCACAATTATTCAACATACGTTGTCAACATCTTGTGATATTGTTCACTGTTCCTCTTGTGCTTTTATTGTGCTTCATTTTAAACTAGCATAAAATAGCGTCTCTATTCTCTCTAGAGAGAGGAACCTAGCGGTCGTATCCCCTATTTATAAGGGTTGAAATTTTCCATCACGCATACCGATCAATATGGGGTTGGAGCGACAGATTATACTGATTTTAAGTGTTATAACGCCAGGTTGGGATTGCTATCACGTCGGAGGAGATAGCATTGACGGATGAACGAGGTGCGGTTGAAAGGTTGTATCGAGGCTGGATCATGAAGCCTTGGTCGGCCATTCCGACGGTGATGGAGTAGGTATTCATCCATATTGTAAGACCTCGTCCTCCGAAACCATCTCTATACCAGGAAAAGCTTTGTGAAAAGATTTTATTTCATTATTATTTTTCTTTAGTAGCAATTGTTTCAGTTTTAATCCGAATAGATTTGGTTTGAATGTTTGAATTTTTGGAATACATTTGATAGGAGAATTTCGGTTCCGGTCATTTTAGGCCTAAATTTGCTCGTTTCAGGTTTAACGAGTCATGCTGCTTTGTATGAGATGTCTGACTCTAAGTCGTCGACTCATAGGATTCACGATTGGATCTGTAAATTCGTGTGAAGATGGTCTTGCATAAAACAGCCGTCATCCCTTTTGATGTATAAAAAAGCACCCTTTTCTACTTTGATTGCGCCGTTGTATGAATGGTGGCGACTCATCAACCTATCTAGAGCATCATTATGGTTTGCGATCTCTATTGCATTTTAGGCAGGGGCGGATCTACATGTTAATGAGGGTAAGCATAGGCTTCACCTCAACAATTCTCCTTAGTCTAGATGGTAGTAGTATTGATATTTTAATTATCTTTAGGCTTCACGTCAGGTGTTCGAACCCCAGCCAGGCTACACCCTTTTTCCTTAACTTTTGAAGTGCTTCACATCGTGAGTTCGCCCAGGTTTTAAAGGATGCAATTTTACTCCTATGTGTTGTTTTGTATTTAAAGATCCTAGCCCAGGTTTTAAAGGATGCAATTTTACTCCTACGTGTTGTTTTGTATTTAAAGATCCTAGTTATTATTAGAAATAATTAATGTCAAATTTGAAAAATATTGTCATGTTTAAAATATTGTACTTCCAAAACATGTGAGTAATTACTCTGTTTAGGGAATAAAAATGTAGAGCCCGTTTGGAGAACTCTGTTTTCAGCTTATCAGGCTTATCAACCAGCTTTTTCACCAAACACGTAACTTTTACTTTCGCGCGCTGAATTGTGTAATAAGCCGAAAAAGTAAGGTTGGAGTTACTTTTCTGGCTGTATTGGCTGAAGTTACTGTAGAGGACCATTTTAGCTATTTTTACATATAATTTTTTCTTTAATTTATTAATAAAATATATTTTTAAAATATTTTTTTCTTAAATCAGCAGAATCAGCCAAAACAGCCACTCCAGCCAGAATATCATAAATTTCAGCAGAATCAGCCAAAACAGCCGATTTTGGTGCTACCAAACGGGCTCGTAACAGTCTTATTTTTTTAATATACAAACTTTTTACCCTTATTTTTTTAAAGTATTGCTATTGTTGTTGTTGTTAATATAAATGTAGTTGTAAATAGTACTAGTATTATTTAATATTTCAATTTGTTACTATGTAAACTGCCCAGTGTAGTTTTACTGATTTCTCCCCCTTAAAATGATTTGCAAAATAATTTTTTTATTATCAATACAATTTCATTTTATTTACTAATTTAACTTATAAATTTTTTACTATATTTCTATTTGAGCTCTACGACTTTAAAGAACTTTCAATGTATTTCCCAAATATGTAAATTTTATTTATAAAAATTTAGCTATCCGCTATTATAATTTAACTTTATTATCCGTAATCTTAAAAACCACAAATTTCAATTAATCTAGGACGGTGGAAGTATATACATATATTTAATTTTTATTTAACCTTTATTATTGTAATAATAGACTCATACAAAGTAAAATATTTTATTGGATATTATATACGAAGCATATGCGTACCTTTTTGGTATTTTGCATTTTTCCTCTTTTCTCTTGTTCCAATTGTATTTCTACCTTTTTGGTATTTTGTAAATCGGTTCTACTTAATAAATCTGATAAATGTTTCCCGACATTATTTACCACACTAATATGATGTTTTTTTTCGGGCCAAAGAAAATATGTGCATACACTGACCCCCGATGCCTAGGTCCGCCACTGATTTTAGGTAAAACATAAGTTCTACCTAAAACTTGGTAGAACTAATGTAAAGAAAATTTTCAAAATATGAGTGAAACTAATGTAAAACTTCAAACTACAGGTTCTAATTTTTTCTTTAAATAGTAGGTTATTGTCATCCAGAAAATTCACTGTCATAATTGACAGTATTTTCAACACATGACAATAGTATTCCTACTTAATTAGGTAATAATAAAGAAGTAATAATAAATATGAAATAAAGTTAATGAAACCTACTATAGTGATTATCATAGTAAATTTATGATTCATGATTGTGTTCAACTATGCATTGTGACTAGTAATGTTTCAACACACAAGTTATACTTCAATCATATTTACGAAAAACCTCAATAATAAATGAATATTGCTCACCTCCTATTTTTGGAATTCCAAAACGTTTTGTTCTCGTGTAGAGTAATTTTTTAAAACACAATAACTAAATAAATATCAAATACATCCATTTAAATAATTTAGTAAGTATCTAATATTTTTAGTCAGTATGTTTGGGAATGAACATGTGCTCCATCATATTTAGAATTTACCACGTTTAACTTTTACTTTTGTAGCTCCATCTATTTTATTTATTAAGTTATCTTCCTTTAAATATATTTTAAACAATCATCTTGATTAACATAATAAATAATTTTATAAAAATCATTTTTATACACAGCACATGGATAACTGGATTCACTACTTAAGTTTATTGAAATTAATTTGCTGGTCTGCTCCATATGATTATGCATTGTGACTAGTAATGTTTCAACACACAAGTTATACTTAAATAATATTTACGAAAAACCTCAATAATAAATAAATATTGCTCCTATTTTTGGAATGGGAAAATGGAAACTAATAATCCAACCTTTTAGCAATCTTCTTACAATAGTCTCACCTTTTCTTTATTCATGAATAATTCAACCTTTGCACCTCATTTTCATTCACTGGTCCCTGACCGGTTGATGACCTGTTATTCCAAGTTATTTTCTTATCTTTGCAAATCATTATACCATAAATCTCACTTTTCTAGATATTATTTTGCAAAAATAAGAAAATAACTTGGAATAACAAGTCATTAACCGGTCAGGGACCAATGAATGAAGATGAGGTGCAAAGGTTGGATTATTCATGAATAATTAAAATTAAAGGTGAGACTATTGTAAGAAAACCGTTAAAAGGTTGAATTGTTAGTTTCCATTTTCCTTTTGGAATTCCAAAACGTTTTACTCTCGTGTAGAGTAATTTTTTAAAACACAATAACTAAATAAATACCAATTACATCCATTTAAATATTTTATAAGTATGTAATATTTTGAGTCAGTTTGTTTGGGAATGAACATGCGTTCTATCATATTTAGAATTTACCACGTTTAACTTTTACTTTTGTAGTTCTATTTTATTTATCTAAGTTATCTTACTTTAAATATATTTTAAACATTTATCTTAATTAACATAATAATTAATTTTATAAAAAACATCTTTATACACAGCACTTGGATAACTGGATTCACTTAAGTTTATGCAATTTCTACTTCAGTTTATTGAAATTCATTTGCTGATCTGCTCCACATGAGTATATGACTATATCAAAGGCTCCATTTTGGTATACTAAAGTTAGGTTAATGACATTATATCTATTCTGTAACAAAGGCTCCTTCACCTTGTGTGCTACGTACAAATAAATTTAATTTTATTTAATATTGAGCATTAGCTTTCGGATTGGGACTAATAAAACGCTAGTAGTTTAATACTGCGTACAACAGAACGACCTGCATTGTTCAAAATCAGTAGGAACATCAGTATCTTTTGAGTTCAAAACCTACTTTTTCAGACTAAAAAACTTTGTCCAATCTTCTTTTAAAATAACTAGGGTTGTAAATGAATTAAATAATTTGTGTTCGATTCGCGATTCGAATTCGTATAAAATGATTTGAATTCAATAAGAATATTAAATTTGATTCGAGTTGTTATCAAATACAAATATGAATATCAGTATATTCGATTCAGATATTAATCAAATATATTCGAATTAATAATAGTGGTAATATTAATAATAATAATATTAATAATAATAATAGTAATAACACTATAATAACTTTTAAAAGATGACAATACCCTCAAAGTGTAACCATACATACATTTATCCATATAGATTCCAAACTCATTTGTAGTAAATCGGAATATAAATACGAATGCAAATTAAATTTTTGGTAATTATGTATTCAATTGGAAGAATAACATTAGAGTTGTTTGACTTTGATATATACAAGTATCAACTTATTTCACACATTATAAGTATAATTTCTAATATTTGTGTGTTGGTGTTTATTTCAAAAAGTTCGAAAGAGATTTATACTTATTAATCATAAAATTGATTCACTTTAGTATATTGTGCATTGATCAATTAAATTTAAATTCTAAAAGCACATATTAAGTCATAGCATGCATTTGCAACATAAAAAATATAAGAAAAGTTATTTTAAAGTGATATATGACTAATATTTAACATATGCTCAAATAGATTCGATATTCGTATATGATTCATTAACTATTCGTATTGTTAAACAAATATAAATACAAATCAAAATTAATATTCGTTTCATATTTGAATTCGAATTTGTATTCGAAAAAATTAAACAAATACAAATACAAAATCTCACTATTCGACTCGATTCAATTCGTTTACAACCCTAAAAATAAACCGAAATAAAACACTTGCGCTTTTACAACTAAAAGTTTTTATCTAAAAAGTGATACTCCATCCATGTATGTTTTGAGATATGAGAAGTAACAAAGAACTAAATAATAACAAAATTGTAGAGTAAATACTAAATATCGATTTCAAAACCACAACGATTTTGAAGTTTGAACCACACAAGTATGAATACAGAGTTTAGACAAATATTTGGAGACAAACCAAAGTAAAAAAAAAAATAGGACAAACATAAATAGAACAAGGGGAATAAATACATCCTTCACCGTGCCAAATTAGACTGTCAATTTTTCATTGTTCGTACTTCGTACGGTTCGTACCAAAAACAGCATAATGAGTACCAGTGTATTTAGTTTAGTCTCCTGAATATCATTGAGAACCCAAATCAGAATGACCAATACAATTATGCTACGTGGTTACGTAAGCAAACAAATAATCATCTGTATATATATTTTAATCTTCAAGGGTTGCATAATTGAGAAATATGTCTAGATCCGTACGCTTGAACTTCAGGATTTTCGACTCCAAATCAGAAGATAAGAAAATTCCAGAGGCTAAGATAATCATGTTTCCATTAACTGAGGCTTAGTTTTTTTCTTTTTCCCATTACTGCTTCTCTTCTTTATTATACCCTGCTTCGGTTTCTTATCTTCTGGAGGAAGCATGCTCTGCAAATGTTGAAAAATTGCTTGCATTGGATTTGATTGGAAAGCAGGATGTTCAATAACAGCCTGCAATTGATTGCCTTCCTTCACCACTAGCTTTTGCCTGTTTTTACAGTTTAACTTAAGTTCTGTTCGTTTTGGTGGTTGCTTAGGAGCCTCCAAATCAGGGAGGAACTCTGAAAGAGAAGACAGATCATATGCCTGCAATTTCTTTTTCTTCCTTTGGGCCTTTGACTTCTGGTAAATAACAAGAAACGTCATCTTAAAAAACAAAATTCATGCCACCACATTAGCCCACAGTGCTTTCTAGTTTTTGTATGTATGTCGAAATGTGCATTGATTTGTAAAGTAAAAGATTTTGAAAATCAAGCAAATGTAGGTCAACCTTCAACGATTACACATTTACACACTTTATGGGGACAACAATAAAAGGAAAGGGGACGAGTGAATATACATACCTTAGTGATGGACTTCTGTGCACTCAAGGAAGCGACCGTTTCCTTAACCTCTACATCCATTTAAGAACCATCACACAAATAAAGATTATGGACTACAATTAAATTAATTTGACAAAAAAATTCAATACTCTTCAATAAGAAGGGAAATTTTGAAAGAAGGGAATGGCTTGACAATTACATTCATTTTGAAAAAGAATACATAAAAAAACACTGTAATATTCAATTACTTTGTATAGCTAATTTAGCACATTGGCCCATTTTGGCAAAAAAATCAGCAAGTCGAGAAGAATCGGCCCCACTTCGGCCACTAAGACATATCAACTGGGCTCGAAATTGACAAATGATGTTCCCTAAGATGGCATGGCATACAGTAAGAGTGAGACTTTTAATTTTTTTTATGTTTAATCACCTCACAAGTGAGATTGAGTTTGGAATTTACCGCATAATAACATTTGCATTACTCCATTAGAGAAAATTTACTTATATATTGATTGGAAATTTTGAGAAAATCATTAGAGATGTAAAAAACTAAAATGGAAGGACCTTTTTTCTTGTTTTAAGATCACATGATGGTATTGCATGTTCTTAAATAATCATCCAATGATACAGGACTAGGTGAATAACAGATTAATTTCATCATGAAACACTAAAAACAATCATGAAAACGACATAATCAAATGGAAAAGGAATCAGAATGTTAGTCAAAGAAAATTATCACTTTTTTTAGATCAATAAAAATTTAAAATTAAAGCATACTGTGATATGTAATAATAAAAAGATTACACCTAAATCAAAGATTGCCACTTAAATATGTAGTATTTACAGTTTAAATAATACAATTGTAACTATGTCCACTTACTGGTATAAAACTGCACTTTCTTCTCGAATTTGCGGTCAGCTCGTGTGGACCCATCTTCACTGAGGCAAATGAATAAAACAACTATAATTGATAGCAATTGGCATAAATGATAAAAATGGATTATGAACAAATGAACAATAAAATTAATCTGCATACCGTGGCCTGGCTTTTCCCATACTGAAGCTTTACTCTCTAATTAAAAAAATAAACCTGCAGGACTTCTAAAGTTATCATTAATTAAATGTTAAGAACAATTGAAAAGAATCTAACTACCAACAAGCAAACAAAGATGTATTGCTTTAAGACAAGATAAATATTGGTCTTTGTGCTTGTATATAGATGGGCATGCAAGCTTGATATTAGCTTATTAACCTAACTTGAAGACGAGTAGTACAGTAGTATAGCTTCTGGCTTGTTGAAAAGATTCCATACAAATTGAGTTTATTGTAATTTATCCATATATACTGCCTCAACAGCCCCTACTTCGCACTTATATTAAGAGGCACATTTCTGGTATAAACTGATCCATATATCTAATTATCAAAACAGCACGCATAATAAGCATACTAAACTTTACAACACGAACAAATTATACTGCTCAAAACAAACTATGTTAAGAAAAAATGTTAGCTGGATTTAGAGGGTCTTCTAGTAAACCCATTACAATTCTTTGTTTACAATGTTTGCTATTGTGAAAAACTAGGATGGGTCAAAGTATCTATCTACTAATATATAAAAGCCAAAAAAAATCTTTATATAGGAATTAAAACACCTTATCCTAGCAAAAGAAAATGTTAAATGTCACCAAAATTTGAAAAATACACCTTACCCTAGCAAAAGATAATTCCCGCTAAATATGAATGTGTAAAAGTGTAAAACAAAAAGGCCCATTCTGTGTGAATGTGTCTGAGCCATGTTCCTGAGCCATAAAAGCACAAAAGCACAAAACACTTCAAACCAATGACCCTAAATAAGTCTGAACGATACCCACACATCCTATATGAATGATTTTAAAATTTTTGAAATAAAATCCAAAAAGTACAAAATGTTACTCCGTATATTTGTTCAGAAAATACACCGCTTGAAATCCCGGCGGCCTTAATTAAATAACGTATATTGAAAAAAAACATCGATTGTAACAACAAGATTAAAGACAAAACCAAACATAATACGAATAAGAATTTTCATTAAACAAATACAAAAACACCACAATTTTACAATTGTTCTCTACGGGTTTTCATCCATTGATATTGTTTGATAATGACATCAGTGTCATTCTTCATTACCTTTATTGAAAATAAGATTAGTTTATTACACTAATACTAATTCTTAATAATAATTAGACTAATAATTACAAATCACTAGTAAATTCATACTACTATAAATGGTGATTACAATTTTATAAAGAACAATCAAATTCATACTAAACAAGGTTGTAATTTAGTTTTTAAATTGAATTAAAAGCACAATAAAACTAAAACTTGAAGTTAATCAAGGCTGTAATACTAAAGTCTAAACAAGGCTGTAATTAAAATTAAAAAACTTAATTAACTTAGTAACTTACCCGTTAGGTAGTTCCGCAGGACGCAGCTCGAGTCCCAGTTTACCACTGAAGAATAGAATTGCAGAAAGCCAGAAACTAAGCAGTCAAGCAGTCCATACCGAAAAACCGCCGTGCGCCGTCCAAGTGCTGAGCGCCTGAGCCGCCGTGCGCCGTCCAAGTGCTGAGCTTAGGTTGGGATTTGGGGTTGTGCCGAAACGGAACGCTGCGGACTGCTAGTCTGCTGCGGGGGGCTGCCTCTTCCACCGCGCTGCAATCTTCGAGTTGGATTTGGGATTTTGATAGTTTGGGCCGGTATAATATGGGCTTGGCTGGAAAGATGGGAGAGTGACGATGAACAAGCCCACGGATGGAGCAATGGACCGGTATATCATCTATGTCTTTGTTAGTAATATACGGTTCGTGAATAATACAATAATACGTACGTTCGTGTATAATACGATACAATTATATAAAATATGGCTAAATATATGTTTCATACGTTTGTGAAATGCATAAAGATACGAACGTGTTTTAAACGTTTCATAATTTAAAAATACGGCATATAATACATGTCTTATAGACTAATTTAATGATGAGAGTAATTGAGTAAAGAGTAATTTAGCATATGCACCACATTCTTCAACAATTTAAAATGTACGGAATAGTTTTTTCAGATATAAAATTTTAATTCATAGGTACAATAAGTAATAAAAATGACATTTCCTATTTATGTAGAAATAGAGAGATATTTCTAGAGAATTGTTTAATAACTGTGGCCGTAAATTTGGTGAGCCGCCGTAATAATCTTTTCTCTTTGGAGTCTGTATGAGTAGATAACAAGAGTAACACAATAGTAGTCCAATAGTAATATCGAAACGAGTTATGACTTTAGGAAGCTAATTTATTAAATCTTATGACTATTAAACAATTAATGAACATATAAGACGTAATAATTTTTTAAGCAATATAAATAGTATTGAGCAACTAGACATTTTGCTTCAGTTGTACCACTTCATTAGGCTTCAGTTTGATGGTGTTTCTTTAATAAAATACGTAACAATACGTATGGTTACTTTTATGAAATGTGTGAAATTGCAAGTTGATTTTGTAGTTTAGGTGCTTGTTTGACTGACTTATTCAAAGTCATCGCATATCTCATGTTAGTTACTACAGATTCTACTCAATATAAAAACATTGTCAACTACTTAAGAACGTAACCTTACATTGATAAAGTACTAATTGATTTTCAAATAAATATTTTTCTCCAAAAAAATGGAGCCTTATACATGTAATTGATTTTTCATATGCTTGTAGTGGTACAAAGCTGGCCATACAGGCGTAACGGTGGTTCTGGATCAATGTCCGCTCCCGGATTGCAATTGTATATTCAAGACCCCCTCGACCAAATTAGGCCTATTAAATTATTGAAATTATGTTGTTACTATTGACATTCAATTGTATGAATTATGAATTTTATTGATGTATAACTTATTTATTTTGGAAGTGTGATTTTGATTTCTGTCGTGAGATACTAATATTGTAGAAATGGATGTTTTCTTATTTAATAAACATGATATGTTTTGGATTGAAACGCTATGAATTCTGGTAGTATAACAAAACAAATATAATATGAATTTTTAAAAGTTTTCGTTGCAGTTAAGAACCCCAACTATTCAATTTTTTTAAAAAAAGTCAAAATTCATTTTTTTAAAATAACCTATTTGTTGCGGTTCGGAACCGCAGCAATAAGTCAAAACTCATTTTTTTTAAAATATCAATTTGCTGCGGTTCGGAACCACAACAATAAGTCATTTTTTTAAATAGTTATTTGTTGCAGTTCGGAAACGCAGCAAATAGGTTTTCCTACTATTTGTTGCTCTGCCAATTGCTGCAGTTCTGAACCGCATCACATAGCTAAAAATGACCGCAACAAATAGTCTTTTTTCTGGTAGTGTGTAGCTGTTATATATCCCCGCTTCCTTGCTACTACCTCTGTCCCTTAAAATTTTGCCAATTTTGACCGGCACTGTGATTAATAAAATAAAAACTTTGTGGTTGAAATTTGTGTAGAGGAGAGAGAAGTAACTGGAACCACAAATTCTTTACTAAAAAGAGAAAGTGGCAGTCACAGCTAGTGGGACATCCAAAAAAGAAAAGTTGGCAAAGTTTTAAGGGACAAAGGGAATATTATTCTGCCCGTTGTCAGTCACAGCTAGGCAACTATTTTCTCCCACCCATGCTCTCCCTTTTGTTTCCCTAAGCCACGGGACGAACGGTTTGTCTCCAGTCCTCGCACTTCCCTCTGTTTTACGAGGACAACAATTATCTGCATGTCGAATATTTTCACACAAAAAGTAGAAGCTAGGTAATTTCTCATAGCGAAAAGTTACACATAAAGTTATTCCTCCTACCTTTTGTAGACACAATTTTCTTTTCAGGGATTTTTCTAAAAACAGGCTGACCCTAATTCTCATAAAAGGATTCCATTAAGTACAAGAATTATACTCATCAACATTACAAAATCTCCCCACAAAATTATCAATTCTTTCCGCATTATTCAGAGTAAAATAACCAACATGTATATCATGAACATGTATCCAGAAATGTGCTTTATTCAAGGGAATAGATATAGGCAAATCCCCTTCCTTTAGTTTACTCGCGACAATAAGATTTTGATCATAGATCCATGATCCACCCCCAATAACTCTAATCATATCACTCTCGTGAGAGAATTTAAACATATATCGTCTAGTCTCTCGATCAGTTATGGTTAAACTTTTGACAAGATTCCACACGTTGTCATAGTATCATGAAAAATAGAGAAACATACAAATTTTTGTGATGTAATGATTTCTATAAGCGAAAAATTTAATTTGCAATGTCCCAATCACTACATGTTTTGTACACTTTGTATTTGTGCAGGCAATTGTTTGCCTATTGTATGCATGCACAATGAACTATGAAGGTTGTATATTCACTATTTGCGGTGAAAGTCTCCTAACCCAGTGCTATTGAACCATTACTATTTTGCTCATTGAACAGACATGTAAACCACTACTTATTTTGTATATGTTTGCACATTACTTGTAATTCACTGTTGTTTTACACAACGCAACAAACTTGAATCACTATTTTGTTTATTTGACTTTAATATTTTATTTCTATTTCAGTTTTAATTTAGCAGTTTATTTGGTTTGTTTGTTATATTGAAACAAACTATTTAACATAAATAAAAGTTGTCTCCAAATATGAAAGTACACATTATCATTTTCAAATTTATAAACCAAACTTCATACCAAACCAAACTGAACATTTCTCGAATCGACCCAAAAATGACCTGAAATACATTTGAAAACCGTTTTGCCCACCCCTACTTTAAATCCCTCTCACTCCCTTGGCCATTTTAAAGCCTTTTTTACGTTCCCTCAATATATGTAATTAGGTGTTTAAAATATTCATCTTTATTATTTTGGACTTCTAATACTCCGGGGTTACAAATGTTCTAAGAGCATCGACAATGCTTGAAAGTTTAATCTTAAAAAATATGCTCCTAATTAGACATCTTCTATGTATTTGAAAAATGATGTTCATATATTTTTCGTACACACTTGACACACAATATAAATATATTATATTTTTACCATTTGAAATTTACATTTTAAATTTAAAGAAGAGGAAGTGGGGGGAGGGGGGGGGGGGTGTATGGAAAGAGAGATGAGAGAATAAAAGGGTGAGAGAGAAAATTCGTTTGATTTGAAGTTCGGTTTATAAATTTGAAAACGATAATGTGTAGTTTCATATTTAGAAGTCAACTTTTATTTATTTTAAATAGTTTGTTTAAATATAAAACAAACTAAATAAAGTGCTAAAACTGGAATAGAAATAAAATATTAAAGTTAAATAAACAAAATAGTGATTCTAGTTTGGTGTGCTGTGCAAAATAGAAGTTGTTTACAAGTAATGTGCAAATATATGCAAAATATAAGTAGTGGTTTACATTTTTGGTGCAATGTGCAAAATAGTAACGCATAAATAGCAATGAGTTAGGACAATTTCACTAAAATAACCAAACATACAACCTTCATAGTTCATACTTCATAGTGCATGCATACAATAGGCAAACACACTGCCTGCACAAACACAAATTGTACAAAACATCTAGTGAAACTTCTATTGCCTATATAGTGTTGGATCTGCTACATCTCAAACAAGTGAATATTGCACAAATAAAAATTAGTTTGTTACATGAGGATTCATCAATCAAAGCAACAAGGAAGATAATTTTTTAGAAATAGTGAAATACCAAGAAGAAACACAATGTTGCCGAAGTGTTTCCTAATGTCTACAACTCTCATTATAAAAAAAGGTCACATACATCGCAATAATGAGATAGACATAGCCACACGATTATACCGTAAAAGTGCATCTATTCATTATACAGAGTGGAAGTAAGCCTAATTTCTCACCGGGGAAAAAGGAAATACTTCAAAGATGCATATCATCCATAGAAAAATGCATAAGAGTAACATATTTTCTTCTGCGAACACTGACTTATATCAACATGTTGATCACTTTGCTTATGTAGCTCTAAAAAACAATTTAAGCATATCATAAGCAGTTAAATGATTTTTATAAAATATAAATTATAATGAATACAAAATGTTTAAATACCTTAATCAATTGAATCCATACATTCTGTTTCTTCCCGTAATAAGTCTTGTGTCAAAATCAATGCCTCTAGCAAATGAAGAGTTAAGCAACTCCTATATAGATCTAGAATGCGACCTCATGCGCTAAAGGTAGACTCGAATGCAACAGTTGAAATATAATATTTCAACCTCATGCGACATATATATATATATATTATAATTTGTATATAATTAATCTAATACGTAGTAATTTACTATTAAAAAATAAAATTTCTTCTAAACTATTGTACAATATATCTTCTTGACATATCATACATTTTTAATCCCTATCTTTTTTTGAATGATAATCCGTATTTGTTTAAGAATTAAAAATACACAAAACTATTTTATCTTTTACTTTATATATTCAACTTTTACTAAAATTAAATTTTCTTTTATTAACTTTATAAAATTTTTATTTTTTTCTGAAAATGTATATCTTCATATATATTATCTTCATAATATATATATAATTAATTTTAATTATTTATTTTTAAGAATAACAAAACTCGTTCAAAAATATTGTACGATACAAAATACTTTCTCAATTTTTACCATACATCTTCTATAAATAAAAGGGGAAAAATAATTAAATATTTTGGTATGATAAAGAAGATAAAGTAGTGTTTGAATACTTTTAATCTTTACAATATACACATTAAAAATGTTTGATAAGTTGAGAAGATATACTCTACAATAATTTGGGAGGAATTTTATTATTTTTAATAACAAATGAATACAAATAAATTATATACAGATTATAATATATAAATAATATTAATCACATTTCATAGCAGACGAGATGAAGGATTTTTTCTTCGATTGAAATTTTATGATGTGGTCTAATCTGATTTGGCCTGGTCTGAATTGGTCTGGTTTGCTCTCATTCGGTAGATTTATGGTTTCTGGGTATTTTATAATATTTCGAGGTCTAGTCTATTTATGTGTAGTCAGGTTTGTTCAGGTCTGATCTTGTCTAAAACTGAAATAGGTTTAAGTAAAAACACTTAAAACAGATTAGACCAGATCAGGCAAAAATTGATTTGACCAAATTACATCAGATCAAAAATTTCAATCCAATTAAAAAATGTTAACTCTATAATTCAACATTTAGTTAGTTAATTTGTCACATTTTTATCTAAGACATTTGCTCACAAAAAATATAGATTTGCATTTACCACATGTAAAAAAATTACCACATGTATTTGCATTTACCACATGTTCTCAACCCCTATTAAGGGTCTGTTTGCAACAGCTTCTGCTTTTAAAAAAGTGCTTTTTTTTTAATGAAATGGGGAGAAGTGATTAAATAAAAGTTGATTGTGTTTGAGAAAAAAGTGATTTTGAAAAGTAAAAGTGGGTAGTGTTTGGTAAAATAAGTGCTTTTTGTGTAATAGAAAAAGTAAAAGCACTTTTGACGCGGAAGCCGAGAAAAGTAAAAGTTGTAGTGTTTGGGAAAATAAGTGCTTTTTTAAAGTCAAAAGCTGAGAAGTGCTTTTTTAAAAGTGGTTGCAAACCAACCCTAAGTACTCCGTATGTCCACCGTTAGTGGAGGGGGGCAGATGCCCACTTTTTAATGGAAAGTGGAGTTTTTTGCTCCAAAGTATAGTTTAGGGGCTTAGATGCACTTTGGTGGTAACCTTAGGGGGGATTTGCCCCTTTTCCCTTAAATATTTCTATGTATATTGTGTGTGTATATGTAAAAAATTATAACTCTAATTATATCATCACGGGTCGGGTCCAAAACGGGCCGGAACTTAAAAATCCATATTCGACTCATTTTCTCTATCATGTAACGGGTTCGGATTCGGATCCAGAAAACGGTTCTAAAATTAGACCCAAACCCTAAAATAAAGTGCCGGATTCGGATTGGGTCCGGGTCTAGACCCGACCCATTAACAGGCCTATGCACTGATCAGTTCTCAATATAAGTATCAATCATGTTACTCTCGGTAACCGAAATCAATTCACACTCAAATTCCGGTTCGATTCGGTTTTTATAGTCAGCCGAAAATGAAAGGAAGGTTGTCGAAGAGAATAGGAGGGGCAAAGAAGGATGAATGGGTGACGTCATGCTGGTGTCATCCATTTTTTTTGAAGGTTTATAATTTTTTTATTTATACTTAATTTTACAAAAAAATACTACCTCCGTTCTTTAATATTAGTCCTCTTAGGCTTTGACACAGGTTTTAAGAGGAAAGTAGTAGGGGTAGTGTAAAAGGTACAATGAGTAGTGGGTAAATGAAAAAGTAGGAAAGAGAAAGTGGTAATGGTAATAAAAGTTGGGGTATAAAGGTATATTTAGAGTAAAAACTTTCCTTAAATGGAAAGGAGGACAGAAAAAAAAAATGTTCCAAAAAGGAAAGAAGGACTAATAAAAAAGAACGGAGGGAGTATATAAATTCATAGTTTTTCAATTATTGTCTTTTATATGACACCAATGATGCATATATAAAGTTTAAGAAAAATTGAAAATTCATTTCTAGAGTTTTTAGGTCAAAACAAATACACAAAAAATAAATTTTTGATCACCCCTACAAATAACCTTCTTTATTTGAAATCATTTTATTATTTTGTCCTAAAAAGTAAAAATAAAAACAAAAACGTTTGATAACTTCAAATTGTGTATTTTTTTATTTCATAATAGAAGAGAAAAACAAAAATGTTTGATAATTAGAAAATAAGATTGCCACTTTTTTAGGCCGTTTGGTAGTACTAGAATTGGATTTATCGACTGATTCTGCTGAAATTTATTAAGTTCTAGCTGAAGTGGCAGGATTTGCTGATTCTGTTGATTTATGAAAAAAATATTTAGAATAAATTGTATTAATAGAATAAATAAAAAATTACATGAAAAATATCTAAAAAAGATCATCTACAACAACTTCAGCCAATAATGCAAAAAAAGTAACTTCAACCTTACTTTTTCTTGTTATCATACAATTCAAAGTGCGAAATAAAAAATTACGTGTTTGATAAAAAAATGTCTGATAAGCCAAAAAACACGATCACCAAACGGACTCTTTATTTCCTAAATAAGAATGATTACTACTAAATTCGAAATATACTATCATGTTTGAAGTTTGATACTGCTAAATTATGACAATTATTAGTTGTAATAAAAAATGACAGTAGGATAGATAAACACGTTTACTACTATTTACGACAATTTTTCATATTTAAGTTGAAATACTCAAATACATATATGAGCGATAGCTATGAGCATGGATTAGTACTTTGTATTTTTCTACTGCCCCTTAGACTACAGTAATTTTTCTCTCTTTTAGCTACAGGGCATGAAACTTTGTGAAGTTTGACTGATATCACCAACGCAAATTAATAAAGTGTAAAAAGTGTGTAGTGAAAAAAGAATTAATGAATCACCAATTCTTTACTTAAAGGAACAAATGACAAAACAACCATGCTTGTTGTATTCATCACTTTGTATCCACTTTATACCCACCTTTGTGAAGGCTATTTTTTGTCTGTGAAACGGGTTCACAGAAAAAATATGTCTTTGAATTCCTTCACAGACATATTTTGTGTGTGAAAGAATTCATAGACAAAAATAATAATTTTACAAACATGCATGGATACAAAAGTGGATATAAACTTCATTTCCCAACAAAATTAGTGGTATTGGCCAAAGAGCTCGAGATTATTATTTATCCCAACGAGATAACGTACAGCTCACCAAAAGAGTTTTAGCTGGAAAGCTTTGACGGCCATTAGCTTCTGGTAAGAAGTATGAAGACTTCAGCGAAGCTACTGCTACTCAGCCTGCTATATGTTGCTACGGCATCTACCGATGATGCTGCATATCCACTCGGATATGGTGATGAATCGCCGGGTCTTTGTCTCGGATCCAGCAATCCACTGAGGAAGGAAGTGTCTGAAGGTGGAGAGATAATCGATATCACTCATCGCTTCACTCCAAACACGCCCTCCGGGAACTCCGATGACGGCATCGGACAGTATCTCAGCTTACTGATGAGCATGAAGAATGGTTCTGATTACAACTTGTCGGAGGTGAGGTTGTGTGTTCATGCCGGTACTCATGTCGATGCTCCTGGGCATATGTATGATAATTACTTCGATCAAGGGTTCGATGTTGACACTCTTGACCTTAGAGTCCTCAATGGTACTAAATTCTGGAGAATTTTTTTATAATCCTCTGTTCAGTGTATTCTTCTCTTCTTTATTTAGTTTTGAGCTTTAGTGTAGCTTGTTATTGGAGTGTAAAGAATGGATTAATCTCACCTTTTGAGAATCATTTTAGGCTTCTTTTTTGTGTTTTGGTAATTATTGATTATTAGTTCTTTTCTCACACGAGTGATGCAGGTCTGCCTAGGTAACTTTATAATTTTAGGTCGTGGAATAACTTGTCCATGAAACCTTATCTTTTGATGATTCTCTTAACATGAGTTAGAACCAATATGCTAATACTCGATGCTCCTTTCTCTATCCCAATATACTTTTTGGGATGTTCTTTAATAAAGTTTTTTCTTAATTTTTGTAAAGTTTTTTCTTGACGGTGAAGATCAAACTAAACACTTCTTTGAAGGATGGAGGCGGTGAGAGTATTTAATACTCCCTATGTCCTATAAAACATGGCCAAACTGCCAAAGTTGACTAGTACGTTGTAGAAAGTAAAAATTGTGTGGTGAAGGTTTATGAGAGGAGAATAAAATAACGTCAACCACAAACTTGTTCCTTAGAAAAAGAAAAAGTATTTTGGGATGGCTTAAAAATGGAAGTTGTCAAAATTTAGTGGAGCAGAGTAGTATATTAGCATCTCTATATTTGCTTCTTCTTTTTTGTGTTTTGGCAGGCCCTGCATTGGTGGTGGATGTTCCCAGGGACAAGAACATAACTGGTATGCTTTAATTCCTAGAAATATGTGCCTGCCATGTATGGGAGTTTTTTTTAGTATTGTGGTTGAATTAAAAGGGTTGAAGAATCCTAAATTGATCCCTCCATATATTGGTATAAATGTTGGCGTGGTTGAGTTAGGGAATTGGGTTATGTATGAAACCAAAGAAGTATAGTTGCCAACCTTTAAAGCTGAGATCTTTATGAAATCCATTTGTTTCAATTAGCTGAAGTGATGAGGGGGCTAAATATACCCAAGGGGGTGAAGAGAGTGCTATTTAGAACACTGAACACAGACAGGTAGATATTTGAGAGTGATATACATGCATTCCATAATTTTACAAAGATTCAACTATGAAAGAGAGTGACACAAAGTTGGATATAATTTCAGGCATCTGATGTTCAAGAAGGGGTTTGACACCAGCTATGTGGGATTTATGAAGGATGGTGCTCAGTGGCTTGTGGACAACACTGATATTAAACTTGTTGGTGAGTAAACTAAGAGCCTCTTTGTAAGACTAAAATTGAAAGCCTGAATTTTTTAAGTTGTGGTTGTGATAGAATTGACTGAATTGTGAAATACGTATGTTCAAAACATATATTTTGTTAATAAAGGAGAACGAATTTTACACTAAAAGAAAAGCTTACTTGTCCTTAATTTGTTATCATCAAAGTGAAAGAGAAAAATACCTTCAACTTTATTTAATTTGATTATTACACATTTACACTATTCAGCGCATAAAACAAAATACTTCGTATTTGGAAAAATCTGGATGATAAGTCTGATTAGCCAGTAAATGAGTCACTAAACCACACTAAATTTATGGTACTATCATGGGCCATTGGGCCTTCACACATGTAATTATATGTTTTACTGTTTTTATTATTATTACTATTATTTTATTACTACTACGTATTATATTGTCATCATCATTACTTTTGTTATACATAAAAGTTATACATGTCTTTTTTATTGAATTGCAGGAATAGATTACTTATCTGTTGCTGCATTCGATGAAATCATCACTGCGCATCTAGTATTTCTTAAGAGCAGGGTAAGTTTGTTGGACGCTGTAACGTTTGGACAAACACTTAGTTCCTTGAGAGTTTCTTTATTCCAATGAATCTCCCTGGTAGTTAGCGGTGTAGAGTCTATTTGGTAGAGCTAAACATGACTGTAGCGGTTGGATATGTTGAAATTTCCCAAGTTTTGCAGAAATGATTGAAATTTGATAAAAGATGTTCAGATTATATTTTATCAATGAAAAAAGATGTATAAAAATTTTAAACCAATGCTCTTCAGCAACTTTTGCTAAAATGTACGCCATCCCGTTCTTTTTCAATATTAAAAAAATCAGAGCATATATGGCCAAGTCAGTATTGGTAAACAATGAGATGCACAAGAGTAGTAGGACGTGAAGGACTACAAAAAGCATAATCACAAGCAAAAAAATATTGGGAAATTTTTATTTTCAAATTTTCATTCACAGGTTTTGACTTTTGATTGTATTATAATATTGATAATATTGATATTTATAATATTGATAATTTCCAAATTTTTATTCACAGTAATTGAATACGGAGTAAATAACATTGTTAATTTCAAATGGTGTAGGAAATTGTACTAGTGGAAGGTCTGAATTTGGAAGGAGTTAAGGTTGGGATATATACGGTTCATTGCTTACCCTTGAGGTTGGTAGGTGCTGAAGGATCTCCCATCAGATGCATCCTCATCAACTAAATATATATGGTTCATTGGCCTTATACATGTCTTTAACTCTATATACTACTACATAGCAAATCACAATGTGTTTCTGGTTAGAGGATTTGTACGGAAGTCTTACTATAGTAGTTACGGGCGAATGGGGCCATGTCCTTATACTTGAGCGACGCCACTCATTCAATGGCAGCAGCCTCTACTTCTCGGGTCGGCCCTAATAAAAGGAAGTGTTTGAAATATGATGAAACTTGTTGTTAAGTAATGCTTCTCTAACCATTTTTCCTGATATGGATTCGTGTACCCGAATAAATGTCATACTATACAGGGACGGATCCAGGATTTCGAGTTAAGGGGGCGAAATTTTTTTCATTAATGTAGAGGGTGAAAAATTTTCCTCTAGTGTAATAGGGCGAAAAAATATTCGCTACTGTAGTGGGGCGAAATTTTTTCGCTGGTGTAGGAATTTGCGGCTAATTTTTGTTCAAAAAATTCCATGATTAAATACACGATGACATTTAAATCTATTATATTACATTCTAATTTTAGACAGTGAAAAAATAACTTTGATTTAATATTTGTTAGTGCTCTAGAAAATTATTTGAAAATAAGAAAAGATGTAACATTTTATCAAATTATTTGAAGGTAAAGAGTTTAAAAGGTACACAAGGAGTCAAGGACCGATGTTTTTTAAATAATTTCTGTTTTGTTTAACCACATGAATCTTATCAGAATAAAGAATTGATTTTTGAATTGCAATTTTATCTACGAAGGATGACATTCATGGATCACAAGGACTTTTCTTAATATTACAATAGTATGTATGAGATTATTAGTTTTAGAATAATATGATATGTAGTATTGTTGATTCATATATACATGGTGCATATTATATCGGTATTAATGATACAATAAGTTAGGGTTTATTATCTATGCAACAAATTGTTTTTACAAAGTAAGAAGTAAATTGATTGTGTAATTTAGTGTCAACAAACATTTATATTTTGAATCAAGTTTACATCATCTAAAAATTGTTTAACTATTGTGTCTGATATTTAATATCATTGATATTTTACAAATCGAGTACTAATTATCTAATAAAGATAATTAAACATTACAAAACTAAGAATTTTGGTATAATAGGTATCTCAAGTCTTAAGCAAAGTTGTTATGTTGTTTATTTGTTTAATTATGTAAATTATTTTAGATTTTACTTCTTTTAAATCTTCAATTAAGAATTACATTATGTGAGCTTATATATTACATTATGGGGGCGAAAATATATATATCTAACTAAAGTCTGAAAATATTACATATATAGTAGAAAATTTTGATCGTCCAAGGGGGCGGTCGCCCCCCGCGGCCCCCTTAAATCCATCCCTGATACTATATCCTTGTGAACATACGAGTATATAATTGCAACATGGCTTATATTACGGAGTATTTCGAAGCTTCTTCTGTCCCAAAATGTGAAAACTATTGGGTTCTGATAGCGGTCAATATGCATCAGCCCTGTGCCGGCCTTCAAAACTGACCCTCGGCTTCATCGGTCCGAAACCTACCTGCCGTTTGGCTTTGAAGAAAGGGTAGTCCAATATGAATATCGCATCACACCATTGCAGAAGCTTTATAGGACCTTTTGCCAAGGAAGTGGACAACAGGACAAGCGTCACTAGATATTTGAGTAGAGACACTTGACTTGAGCCCCAAATCTCATTGTCATGTCATGTAGGGATGGACTGAGATTGGGCCGGGCCGGGACTGGGCAGGACCGGGGCTAAAAATTTCAGGCCCGGTACCGGCCCGTGTTTGTACCGAGATCGGGCATGGCCTAAATAGTTTCGGGTCGGGACTGAGCCGGGTTTGAGCAATAAATTAAAAAAATAGTGCAATCGGACCCGGGACCGGCCGGGTGGGTCCTAAAAAATGAGCCCGAAGCCTGCCCTTATAGCCATCAGGCGAATCAGGCCGGGCTTCGAGTCCATCCCTAGTGTCACCTAACTAGTAGCTTGACTTTATCATATACAACACTTATAAATAAGTGGGAAATCAGTGTAAGGGGTTTTAACCCATAAATGCGAAATAAAACAGTTTAAAATAGATTAAGCAAGGTCAAATCTGACAAAACTGATTTTGAACACTTTAGATCAGGATTTTAACTAGTTTAGACTTTAGATCAGGATTATTATAACTTTAAAAGGAAGACATATTAAGAGTCCTTTTGGAAGCACCAAAATCGGCTGATTTGGCTGTTTCTGCTGAAATTTATGAAGTTCTGGCTGAAGTGGCTGCATTGGCTGATGTTGCTGATTTAAGAAAAAATTATTTTTAAAATCTATTTTATTAATAAAGTAAAGAAAAAATTATATGTAAAAATAGCTAAAATGATC
Source organism: Cuscuta epithymum (assembly GCA_945859915.1). Lineage (NCBI taxonomy): Eukaryota > Viridiplantae > Streptophyta > Magnoliopsida > Solanales > Convolvulaceae > Cuscuta > Cuscuta epithymum. Next base: position 185,488 of record CAMAPF010001078.1, read on the forward strand.
GTCTACAGTAACTTCAGCCAATACAACCAGAAAAGTAACTCCAACCTTACTTTTTCTGCTTATTACACAATCCAGCGCGCGAAAGCAAAAGTTACGTGTTTGGTAAAAAAGTTGGTTGATAAGCCCGATAAGCCGAAAATCAGTGGTTCCAAACGACCTCTAAAATTATTTTGATTTCAAACGAAATTAGATTAGATTAAACTCAAATACATTAACTAATCTCAACAAACTAGATCAACCTCACATAATAATATTAACTAATCTCAACAAATCAGATCAACCCCTCACAATTAAAAAGACTGTCCTTGTAGTCACTCATTTGTTATCCACACTGAAATCTTACCTATGCTTTTAGTATTAAATTTAGCAAATTTTGTATATTCCGCTAGAAACGAGTCACAATATCATATCATCTCTTAATTGTGAAATGTACCCCACCCCTATTGTCTCAGGACTCTCAGCTCAATTTACATGCTATAAGCACTATCCATGCATTAATAGTTTAATACTCCGTACTTCGTATTATAGGAACAAAGTTTGTTAATTTACATTTAAAATCAACATAATATACATTTAAGTTTTAACGGATGCTATATCCTAAAATAATAAAACCAAAAGTTAACATCTCAAAATATAACTGGTCCTGATTTGGTTTCGAGTGTGACGGAAACTGAATCCTTCTCCTCCTCACAAGATACGTAAACAGAGGAGTGGACACAGGCCATTGTTTGACCACCAACCTCCTCAATTGACGGCCGTCCGTTTGAATCCACCACCAATAAGCATTATAAACAAGCCCCTTAAGTCCAATTCAAAAACAAGCTCCTAGATACATTAATAAGAAAAATAATCTGGGAGTTTGTGGTGGGAAAATAAATAATACTAGTTCGATCCCGGGCCGGCCACAACGATGAAGAACCAAAAGGTTGTGCCCTGTTTGGTGCTGGTGGCGCTGGCATGGGCGTGCAGCGGCGCGTGGGCAGATGCGATCACCGCCGACCAGCTAGCCTACCTTCAATCGGAGGAGAACGTGTTCTCGAATAAGAAAATAATTGACATCAGTCACAAGTATGTCGTCGGAATGCCGTACTTCTATGGCGGCCCTCATGGGCTTCAGCCGTTCTTCAAATCTGTGTCCAACATGAAAACTGATGAAAAAGCTTTTTCAAACTCCGCAACCTTCACCCTTTCCACCCACTCCGGCACCCATTGCGACGCTCCCGGCCACTTTAACCAGACGCTAATGGATGAAGGATATGATGTCGATTCTCTTGATCTACGCACTTTAAATGGTAACCAAATATGCTATGACAATTTTTTCATCAATACAAAGGGGGTGTTGGTTAGGAGGCTATCAACTATTTTTTTGGCTGATTTGATCACTTTTTAGGGGTGTTTGGTTAATCGGGAGTTTAACTGGCCTTTTCAACGAATTTAACTTAATATTCCAAACAGATAATGTGGGCTCAATAGAATCTGCTGTTATTAAAAAGGCCAATTAAAAAAGGCCAAAAAGCCTTTTCAAAAAACGAGATAATACTAGCTAATATTATCAGCTAATCAAAACAGCCAACAGAATCTGCTGTTATCAATCAGTCAACAGAATCAGCCAACAGCCAATTGCCAAACACCCCCGATTTTTTTTCCAAATTTGAGGTGGAGCGAAAATGGTAAACTCCTTACATCTATACCTACGCCTCTCGTCACATCCAACAAATTTAGATTGTCACATTAAACAAAGAGTTTAATATTTTTATATTCCGTATAATTTATATCCTGAATATTTATGTTCAATATTTAATCATAATTTCAAAATATGTACTTTCACGTTCACTATGTTTGTTATTCCTAAGTGTTTTGTACATGACTACGGGGTTTGATGCATTTTTAAAAATCACAAGGGTTTTTTTTTGCGTTAACCAAGACAAACTATTTATTAGATTATTAATCAATGCAAGACCCCTTGTAATGTAATTTCTTTTTTAAAATGTACTCCAACTCCACATTTTCCTATTCTCTATAAAAACTCTAAATATTCCTCAAGTTCAGTTTAATACTACGTATAACTCTTGTATTTGTACTATATAATTAATACGTAGTATAAGTATATAACTCTTGGTGTTCCATGTTTATAGGATGTGATGAGACGCATAAATTATGTAGATTGTTTTCTTTCATTTATGCAATATGATAAGACTTTCCATCATTTGCAATGGAGCTAAAGATTCATTATTCTTTGGCTTGAGAATATGATGGAATAAAGCAAAATAGCTTACTAAACTGTCTACGCTTCTTTGTTATGAAGCAGCAGTCAGTCCATGCAATTTTGAACATGATTTTCACTATGGCTCATCCGGAAACAATCTCTTTGTGCTTTAATACAAGGGTAAGATTGCGTACACCCATCCGACCCCTCCTTACCCCACCGTAGGTGGAAGCCTTTTGCGTCATTGGGGTCCATGAAAATGATGATGATAGACAACAGTGATTAGAGCCTTTTGTTGGCTTAACACGAAAATGTCTCATTTTCTGGGAAAATTAAGTCAAACCTTATGGTTGACCATATGAGAGAGTTGTATTGTCTAGTGCTTATCAAGACAGGCTAATGGTTGGCAATGTGCAGGCCCAGTTTTGGTGGTTGACACTCCCCGGGACAAAAATATCACTGGTACATGTACATGATGTTTAATTAATTTTTTTGACATTGTGTTATGAGAAGTAGATTAATAATAATAATATCCATGAGAAGATCTACGTTAGATCTAATATTTTGGTCAATGTTTTTTCATTTTTCATGTTTTTATTTTGGACTGTTTTTAGTCCCAGACCAGATCAGACTAGACCAGACTTCCATAAATATAAAATACACAGAAATCAGACATTTATCAGGCCGGACCAGATTAGACCAAACCAGCAAATTTCAGTCCAAAAGAAAACATCCTAAGTACAGTACGAAGTATAATGATGTTTTTACTTGGATTGTTTTCAGTCTCATATCAGACTAGACCAAAACTAAACAGTCCATACAATACTTCAACAGGTCGGCCAGACAAGACCAGCAAATTTTAATCGAAGTAAAAACATCCCAATATTTGATTATTAGTAATGACGTCATTAATGGACAATGGTGAAGAGTTTAGTTAATGTATATGATGATATGCAGCCGAGGTTATGAAATCTTTGAATATACCAAGAGGAGTGAAGCGTGTGATATTCAAAACACTCAACACAGACCGGAATCTAATGAATCAATCTGCATTTGAACCCTCTTACACCGGCTTCACCACGGACGGAGCCAAATATTTGGTCGAGAACACTGATATCAAACTTGTTGGTAAGCCCAATAAAACTTCACTCTAATATCATATTGAAGTTTTGTTAAATTAGTTAAACGTGAGTGACCCATTATCTTATATCTTATGTATGGATTTAGTGCATGTTGCGTGGACGTCATTGATATATACGTAATATCTACAATGATTGAAAAATCTCTAAAAGCTCATAGTTGTATATGTTTGACACAACTACTTCTAAGAATGTTCAATTTTTAAGATCATTTTGGGAAGGCTTTCAACACTTCGAGAGTTTATTAAACCAAATAACATCAAACAGTAGTTTTTAACAACGGCTATAATTAATATTTTCTTTTTAATAATGACTTTTCATGTACTATCATTTACTAAAAAAACTCAAAAAACATAATTTTCAGTCAGTTTTGTCAAACATACACTTATTATTTTATGTTTAATTTTCAAGTCCGACCCGATACTTGGATGCTATTTACTAATAAAAGCTTCCATCTAATGTTGTGAAATTGCAGGCATAGATTACCTATCCATCGCTACTGGAGTAACAGATGAACTTAAGGGGGTCCATTTGACGTTCCTAAATCAAAAGGTTGGTAGTTCAGTTTGCATCTATAAATTATAAGAAAATTCCCTATATATGGGTGAAGCATACCAAATGTTCCAATATGATTATCATAAACTATTACTCAAATAAAAATACAGACATATTCATTCCTGATTTATGAAATTTTATGTTTTTAACATAATCAACTAAACACTATTTTAGAAAATAAACATAATTACTCGCATTTAATTTGTACATTTTGTCTATGTCTTACTCATATTTGGAGCAATCCCTTATAAACTAATGTAAGTTTTTAAGTCCAAATCTTATTATTATTACAATCAGTGTAAGTTATTTGTTTGAATGGACACAGGATATAATTCCAGTGGAGGATTTAAAACTGGACGAAGTAGTTCCTGGAATATACACAATTCACTGTCTCCCACTGAGGTTGGTAACCTTAGATGGATCGCCCGCCAGATGCATCTTGATCCAGTGATCTAATTCATGCTCGTCTTCCACTACCTGACCCAATTCATTATTTTATTGGAAGATTGATTATGTTAAGATTGTTATATGAATATATAACTATTCTCAATTGTACACAATATTTATTCTAGAAATGAATCTTCCTTTTTATTCCATGCAACCTTGAGCTCGACATCCATTGTGTTACTTTCTTTATCTCTAATAACTTCGCAAAATTTAATTAAGAAGCCTGAAAATAATATAAACAATTATGAGATTAAAGTTATGATAAAAACAAATTATGAGATGAAAACTTGGCACCCAATACGCGGTGGTTAGATAATTAGCAATTGCGTTCAACTCATTAGTCTTGGTGATCATCTGCCTCATAATTTACGCACAATATGCAAATGAGTTATGAAATTATTTCAAAATTATTATCAAAAGATGGGGAAGGAATATTTTTTGAAAAAATAAAGTTTTATTAAAATATCAAACGAATCGAGAGTTACAAACTTACAATTAGTCAATAGTTCAAAAATCATCACTTATCTTCTATCAAACTCCATCTAAACTCAAGAAACGCCCCACGATCAAACTCCGAGAGGGTCACATGCGATCCAAAACAGCAGAGGCAGAGCCAAGTCACTGGGTCAGACTGGACCGGTACAAAGAATATTTTTGGAAAAGTTCGAAAGCCAAAACAGGTGACGTTTTAGTCACCATCAGTGATACCAGTAGTGAAGCAGCCTCCGTTGTAGGCGTCGTCGCGGCTATAACCCTTGCTCCAAGCACAAGGAAGAGGGCTATATATAGAGAGCTTCGTCTGGTCACTGTTGTACCTCAGGTATTGATCGGGAATCCAAATTAAAGCCAAGAAACAAAATTCTCTATTCCCATCGCAAAGGAAAACTGGTCGCACGTTTATGCGATGGAAAAACTAAACCGGCAAGAGCTGTGCGAGAGAGACCGTCATAGTTTTTTGATATGGATAATGCATAATCAATGAAATTTAATGATTTTTAGTGATTATAATTATATTTAAATACAAAGTATTACATTAGTACATTTTGGTAACTATAAAATATGCTCCTAATCACTTATTTACATTTTTACCAATGAGTATTATTTTAATTATATATTCTACGAAAAACTTCATAAGTTATCCTTAGTTCGAATTTCCTTAATTATCCAATAAAATCAAATTAATCAACCAAATTTATGGGACTGTCATGATCAAACCACATGTGATTTTGCACTATTGTAGTTATTTAAGGAATAAGATTTTAATTAAACATTAACCTTCTTACCATATGAGTCTCACACATTTAATTGTTTGAATACTAGTAATTTTACTTGTGTCGTGCCCGAGATAGAAGTATATTCTAGTGTATGAGATTATGTGTATGTGAGTTATTTGCTTAGTATTAATCAACACACATAAGATACCGCATTTGTCCCTTACAAAGAAATCAGTTGGATTCAAATGAAATCGGTTTATTTAATTGCATTTACCGAAATAAAGAATGATTATAATTATCATTGATTTAAACAATTAAATTATACATACAACCAGTTATTGAAATAATATTTTTTTATTTGTCCCAAACACGTTTTGATTAAAGCTATGTGGCAGTTAGCTTATTTATAATTTAATCAAGACACTATTTTATAATTTGGCGTACAATAATTTTGAGGCAGTGGAATGAAAATTTGTTTGTTACAATTAAAATTTGAGGAATTTCCTATAATAAAAGTAAAAATAATGGAAAATTTCAAAATATATATAAGTGTTATGTTTTTCTTAAAATATGATCGTTATATTTTTCTTCTTTAAATATAAGTAACTTATTGTCATCCTAAAATTAGGATATATTTTAGCAGTTGGCACTACCGACATCCGATCCATATGTGAGTGTTTTTCATGCATGATACTATGATAGTCTAAATAAAAACATAGTACTCATTTTTTAATCTATCTTTGATAGACTCAATTTTAATAAATAAAAACATAGTACTCACATCTTGAAAATCCAAATATAATAGTCACAATCACAGTATTCATTGAGAACTTAAATACTACAATTAAAGGCTATATGCAATTTAACAACGCAAACCAGACTCGGACTTCCAGGTCTTTTCCCCCAGACCGGGCAGCAGTCTCGGCACGGAACCGGGACCAAACCGACCGGGCTCCATCCCTACCGCTACCCGTGGCAACGCCCTTAGATCTCTATCCTTAAGAATTAGAATTCATCATTTATAGTTTTATAAAACTTAGATTTTAATGGAAGTGACACCTGTAGCGACATGCTGCATGAAGATTATTAATAATTGGCCTTTGGGTTACGAGTTACGACGACGTCTATTAATTTTTTCTCATTCGAGTTATTGAGTGTATTGATCTTATTAAGTAAAATAAATGTTATTGGACAAAAGGGTTTGCATGTTTTGGACTTGTAGTAGGTAATTTTTTATTTATCACATACTTTTTGGTAAACGCTCATTGAAATATGCCAAATGTCGCATTGAGAAAAGAATAACATACCGTGTAGTAAGTTAGTAGCAACACTTCAACAACCTCAAAATGACATAATGTTTACCTATTATTATGTGCCAATAATAATCAAAACCTCTTTAAAAGTAGTTGTGAATCTAAGCGTGTGAACATAAGCATATCAAAATGCCAACTACAACAAAAGCCCAAATTAACATCCCCACTCAGGGGGGAAAAATCATAATTTTCATCAAGTGAATAATATTGGATTAAAATTACATCTATGAGGAAAAGAATATGACTCATGAAAGGAATGGCCAGCTGGGTGGTCCGGGGAGTGACACTTAATACATGGGGTTGCCGGTTCTATCTATCTAGCTCTTAGGCTAACCGCAATCCAAGCCCGTCAATAAATCTAATCTCCCTCCCGTTTATACGTATTCATCCAATCAATCAAGTTTTTCCCTGCAATCCATCACCGTCAATATATTTACTTAGCGTATTTCTTTTCTAATTAAATCTTTTTTTATTATTATATAAAAAATTATCAATATTTATTTTTATGAATAATTATAATTTAAAAAGTCAAACATTATGATGTAAAAATAAATAATTTTGGAGGATCATTTTTTTTTGTAGTTTCAAACCTACTTTGTAAAACATAACCAAAAGATGTAAAAAATATTATTAATGAGATCTTGATTTTAACATTTGGATCTACTTAAGTAAAAAATTCAACCTATAGATTTCAACCAGATGAAACTTCATATATTTTTTAACTTTATATATATGATATTGGTGTCATATGAAAGATCATGAAAAGTTATGAATTTTGACATATTATTTGAAAATATTGAATCATAAATAAAAAAGTTATACTATTTTTTTTAAAAAGTGGGATTTTAAAATATTGGCAATTTAATTTTGCTTAGTTGTGAACATCATCCGTGCATCCTATTCTCTCCACAGTGAATGGAGCACGTCAGTCCCACGCACCAACTAGGACCATGCTTTTCTCCTGCAAAAGTCAGCCCACCTGTGTATCTATGCTCTGCAAGAGAGTCAATCATCCGCTCAAAAACCCCTCCCGTTAGTTCTCTGTATTGGCTATGAGACCCCCATATACTAAAAGACCTCTGCGTTGCAGCTCTTTTGGGGTGAAAACCTCACATTTGGGGTTTTCACCCCCTCCATTGCAATCAGCCTTAGGCACCACTTCGACAAAATATGATTGCTATACATTTATATATGTAATTAACAAACAAACACTAATACATTGATGTTATAGTAAAGAGTAGAGATTCTAGATTGCTGAAATACTCAGCAAAACTATAAGAAGAAGTGACAAAATATGATTGATATACTACGTTAATATTAATTAATGTAATTAACAACCATGCGAATAAATTGATGTTGTAGTAAAAAAGTAAAGAGATTGTAGAAAGCTGACATACTCATCCAAACCATATGAAGATTATGGAACTTGATACAGTGAAGTAAAAATTCACTTTTGTTTTCACTAAAAATAAGGAACCCTCTTCAGAATAAAAAACCTACACATAAAAATGTCATTTTAACGTCTTCTCCCTTGCCAAGTGTATATAACCAAAATTTTCTCCCCTAGGAGCTTCCAGTGTAAATAGAAGTTACTCCCTCCGTCCCATTTATATTGTCCCGGAAGAGGGTGGCACGATTATTAAGAAAAGTGAGTTTGTGTGATTGATATTAATTGATAAAGTAAGAATAAAGTAAGAATGATTTAGAGCCACACAAACATTGCCAAATATGGTATGGGATAATATAAGTGGGACTTCCCGAAAAGGTAAAACGAGACAAAATAAATGGGACGGAGGGAGTACATCTTTATCTCCTAGCATGTGACTTTAGATGAAACCATATTCCAGAAGAAATTTGTCCACCAAAGAAAACCTATGCTTTATAAGAATGTTGTGTATTCGAGATAACAACCAAGCTGTCAAGGTACACTAAACTTTAATAAGAGTTGACTAAATTGTACAATGTTATGATTTTTGTATCCAAACTTTGAGCTTTGAAGACTTATCTATGCTTGAGAGAAGACATGAAAATGTGAAAAGTTATGTATGCAACTAAGTGTTTGTTAATATGCTTGATAGAACATGTTACTTTGTCACACTATTCTTCTTCACTTTCAATTCTCTTTTAGTCTTTTACCTTTCTAGAAAGTGTAGTATCCAACTACGGAGTATAAGTCTAACTTGGTGATATGAGACAATCAAACTTCACTGATGCCATATTTGCTTCCAAAATAAAAGAAATGATATGTAAGAAGTGCAAAAAAGTAAGAAGACATGTAAATAAGCTCTTCAAGCAAAGCATATAAATTAAGGAAACACCCGCCAGTTGCAATTCGTTTACATAAATTGTAGACTAACTTGGTCAGTTTTATTAGGCACTCTAAAATCTATACTTTATGCTTGTACCTCTTCATCCCTATAGGCTTCCTATAGGTTCTAATGTAAAACACTGATGCGGTCTGTATCATTGAAACATATGTGCAATAGTTCATAACTTACGAAAAACTTCATAAGTTATCCTTAGTTCGAATTTCCTTATCCAATAAAATCAAATTAATCAACCAAATTTATGGGGCCGTCATGATCTAACCACATTTGATTTTGCACTATTGTAGTTTTAAGAAATTCTCCCCTATAATGTATGCACAGTACTAGTTAGATTAGTACGGAGTATTTTTTTTAAGGATTAAGATGCTAATTAAACATTAACTTTCTTACCAGATGAGTCTCACAGATTTAATTTTCTGAATATGTGTGCATATTATATCGTACACCCGACTGTACTGTGCGCGCGGTATAACCAGGCACTTTCATCACAATTTTCACTTCATAGACCACTTCCTTCGCACTTCGCTTGATGTTCTTCCTTCGCTCACCATACACAAATGACGACTCGTCACTCGCAACGATCCCTTCTCCTCTAGCATATGAGCGCAGCAGCATCAGCTTGCGCAGAGATCGCGGCTCTGCCGGGTGTATACTCCGACGCTAGTTACCTCTCCTCCTTCCCTCTTTCTTTGCGCTCTTTTTCTTTTTCTCTTTTTCTTAAGCAAATTTGGTGAGTTTGGTCATTTATTGGCCAAGGGTTGGGAGAAACTTAAGCTATAATTAGTATTACTGATATGAGCATACACAAATGAAATTTGAACATAATAGAGATTTTAAATGAGCTTTTTGAAATTTTCGATGCACATTTCGAATTCGTAATTTATGTTTGCTCATTTGATATTGGTGTAATACTCATTTAATTAAATTGTCATATTCATGCATATTTCAAAAGTATAATATTACAATAAATTGACATATTGGATTCATACGGGTTCATTGTAGATATTTTAAAAAACAAGAAAAAGAAAGTGAATTATAGATATGAAGCCGATATCACGATGGTCATTATTAGATTTTCAATACTTAGTAGAATAGATTTGATTCTCACTAAAAGTACATTAATGACCATTTAAGAGAAGACGTGGTTTTCACCAAAATTACGAAATTGTCTCCAGCTGTATGGTGCAAGTCGTCATACAGTCGGTTGTACGATATACGTAATGCAAAAACAGTTTTCGTTCAAATATAGTGTAAAGTCATATTTGTGAGAATAATAATTATCATATTGATAGTCCTACGTATACCCAGAAACATGTGTTGTAGGGGATACATGTGGAATCATCATTATCGAAGTTAATATTAAAAGAGAAACCTCTTAGGATTTTCATGCCCCGTGAGGAGAGTGCTCCCCTATCTAATTGAAGGCAGACTCAAAACTTACCAACCAAATAGGTCGGGAGATGATGATCTTAACGTCACACCAACAGTAAGATTAGTTACTGATCAAGAGCTGTTAGACTGCCTTCTTGAGCCAGATATTGCTTTCACTGGATTTCAGGTGTTTCCCACGAGGTATGCTTGCATCAAGGAAAAAATAGGTCACTAGTAATGTTGTAGGGGGCTTTGACGGGGACTTCGCAAAACAGACTTGATCTCGGGGGCCTTTATCAAATAGGAAATGATGGGTAGTCGATTGGATTATCACTGATTGGAGCTGGTTTCTTATTGATTTTCTTATCCCTAAAAACAATGAAGTTCAAATTACACAGGGTTTTATACTAATGTCTAAATAATTCTTATGAAATAATTATATAGTATTACACACCCACCCTTCAATTTGTGCAGGGGAGAACACACGCAGATTGGTAAGCAAGAAATGAAATCTCTGAAAAATAAATTCTCGAAGTGACGTGTTCTCTAATTGTCAAAGTGATAGTCAATATTAATGTAACTAATGAAAGTTGACAAAACGTCCTTCATGAAAGTTGTAGATAATGAAGTCCTCTATCCACCCCAACTTGTCGAATTAGATTTGAATCATCCAATAAAGAGATATGAATAAAATGGTGGAAGATGTCATTCTGAAATCGCAACAAAGATCATCTGACTTCATCGTCTGTTTTCACCTTGCTCCTCTCCGATTCTCGGAATGATGTCTTCATATGATTTGTAGCCCTTGAAGTTGGATTTCATATGCAACTTGAATTGTGTCCTTTGTATGCCTCTACAAAGAGATATGATTGAACGATTGACAGAAGGTCATTCTGATCGCCGTTTTCCAGCTCTATTCGTCTTCTTTTGATCCCGTAGCCAATCCTAGAGCTCTTTTGTCATCAAATATTCATTGTAAACTTCCCAATGACTTCTAAAGCTCTCAAATCACTCTCGAATGCTTCTCAACTCGTCCCGATTTCTCCTCAAACGTCGGTGCCGGGCTCAAATTCCCTGATTTTAATTTGACTCCAAATGACACAAAACTCGAACCAACGCCTCGTAAACATAACTTGAGCTAAAATTGAGACTTGCAACACCTTAAATCTAGGAAAACAATCAAAAGCCGATCCCAATCACGCATCAAATGCGTGTCTAAATACGGACTTATCAAGTACCTACAGCTTGAACTCAAGATGAAAATTTAGATCAGCTAAATCTTTCATGGAAAAAGAACGACTGAGAAGAGAAATAAAGCAAGACTCAAATGCAGATGAATTACTTGTGACAAGAATATCATCTACGTATAGAAGAAGCTAGCTAAATGATATGCCTGTCACGATGAAAAATAAATAAGGAGTTGTCAAAGTGGTTGGCCTAGAAACCAAGACTAAGAAAAAAGATGCTAAAGCGATAAAACCAAACACGAGTGGCTGGTTTTAAATCATATATAGCTAGCTTGAGACGACAAAAATGGGACATATATTGCATGTGAAGAAAGCCAGGTGGCTGACACATATAGACTTCTACGAGATTACCATGTAAAAAATATTTTTAATATTTAACTGACGTATAGCCAAACTAGACAACTATAGTAAGTACCACCTAAACAGTAGTGAGTTTAATAACAGGACTAAATGTTTCAGAAATATTCATACCTGCTTGTTGATTAAAGCCCTCAGTCACTAAACGCGCCCTATACCACTCAATTGAGTCATCAGAGCAAAATTTTGTTTTATAAATCCATTTCAAGCCAACTACATTTTTAGTCGGGTCAAATGGAATTAAATACCAAGTGTAATTAGATATAAGTACATTAAATTCTTCTGCCATGTCTCTCTCTGGTCATAATCCTAAGATAATGCCTACAAGGCTACAAGGAACCCACATGGTTTAATTAATTATCCACCCCAAGTAATAGAGGGTAAAGAAGGCACAAATCCATATACTCGTCATCAACTAATTTTCTCTCATGAGAGTGTATGAGTTGAGCGACGAACCTTACACTTATATTAATGGTACATTTAGCTAATATGAACAGATAACCATGTGTTTACACTATATGGCAATGGCTGATGGATTTGTTGACACCCAGGTTGAAACAGATGTTGCTCATTTGTTAACAATGCTTATGGATGGACGAAACAGACAACTGTGCTTATGGGCTTCGGGATTTCAGAAGGAAAGCAACGGGCAGAGGCTATTCTTTCGGACACGTGCCTAGAGAAGGTAATGGGTCGGCCCACTACTTAGCGACACTTAATATTGACACGGTCCTATGTGTTAGATTTGATCAGGTTGGAATTTTACCCAATCGGGTCAAATCCGCCTACTTTGCTGATCTTTTTGGTATTACTACTTTACGTTTATATTTGTTATTTTGTTTTTATTTTGGGTCAGGTCTAGCCCCCCCCCCCCCCCCAAAAAAAAAAAATTCTTTGACTTTTAATTGTGTTTTTTCTTTTAGAGGAATGCCTCTGAAGGGGGGTTTTGGTCTGATCCCCCTCTCTTTTGTAATCTTTTCTATCATTAATAAAATAAAACAATGGCAAATGATTCCCGGCATTTGCCCCACTAGTGGGTGGTTTGCCTTCCGGGTTAAAAAAAAGTTTAGAGCACGATGATATCGAAACATACATTATCGCAATTTGAAAGTAATGAGAATATTGACCTAAATCATGAGTACAAGTAAAAGAGAATATTTGACAAAGAATGAGTGCTAATCTTATCTACCAAGCGTAATGAGATAATGAGGTCTTGATTACGTAATGAGATAATGAGGAAGCCGTCCAGCCCAGCTGGTCGCCAACTCACTCTCCCTTACGGGAGGTCCCAGGTTCGAAACTCAATGGAGTGAGTTTTAGCCCCAATTACTCCAAGTCCCACCAGCCCCCCTCCCCAGACGCCCCCTGGAGTAAAAGAAAATGAGGTCTTGATTATTCTCACAACACTCTGGACTCAAATATGAGATGTTATACTTCGCTATTATGAAATACAAAATTTTCAGCTACTTAGTCTCCCAGAGGCCTCCAAAGTAATTTTGGATTTATGGAGATGCAATTACAGATTCTGATTACTAAATGCTTGAATACAATCTCATTTTAGACATGCTTATGAAGCATTTCTTATGCTTTTACTATTTCAAATCAAGTTATTCTTAATCACATAATACAATTTTATGAATCACACTCATCAATTCAGATAAAAATGACATATCCTTTAAGGGATCACTAGATTGAGAAGGGATACAAAATAATACATTTTGTTTGTGCATTTATGAAGGCAACAAGTTTCAAATTTTTAAGTATTGTTGAATGTCAAAGATACATACGTAACAAGTACTCATAATAAAGTATCATGGACCTTCACACACTTGCAAGTCATACTTGAGATAAAAGATCTTGGGAAACTCGATTCTGATTTGAATGTTCGAGTTGGTTGAAAAGTTAATAGGGATACGGAATTCCCTATATAAGTGCAATGCGCGCATTATTTTACATTGACAAGCGTATATAGTCTACCAAAAATTACATTCTCAAGAACCTGTTAGCTAAAAATAGCTCAAGAATAGCACAACATACATCATCATTAGAATGGTATAATGAATGTACTTTAATGTGTATATGAAATCATTGTGTAATCTTTATTCAACCCTTAAAAATTGAATTGAATGAGTGATGATAATATTCTTTTAAAAAAAACTCGAAATGTCATAAGTATCACAAAGAAACGTTATTTGAGTTTTATCGGTGGTGGATATCCCCTGAACTCATTGATATTTTCTAGAATGAGTTATATTTATCATCATGAAAGAATCCATTATATACATTTAAGAGATCTGATCATCATAAGGTGATTGGATATTCAGATTTTATTGACGTGTCGATAGTAGAAAGGCAACACATGGTTATCTGTTCATATTAGCTGAAGGAGCAGTATCTTGGAAGAGTAGTTAACAAACAATTAGTGTTATTTGCACTATGCAGGCAGAGCCACTTTTTGTGGGTTTGTGGGTGCGGGACTTTTTTCAGGACTTGGGATTATCGACAGTATAGCTAAGTCGCTCAAAATCTATTGTGATAACTCCACAGTAATCTTCTTCACGGAGAATCTGTGGCAGAGCCACTTTTGGACTTGGATGTATACATATATTAAATATTAATGTAGTCTGTATATAGTTGAGCCCCTGTAGCCCATACTGTAAACCCACCCACCAGCCCTTACTCTCTTATTTCCTTGTGTTGTACTGTTGTACACCTCGGCCATGTCTGGCTTTCAGCCCATCTTACATCTACCTAGCCAGCCAACCATAGTACAGTGGTAGCCCAAGACTCAAGTGTCCTGCACTCCTGCACGCCCGATGGAGCAACCAACGATGACGGACGGTGAGTTGGCGACTTCCGACTTAATCTCCAATTCTCCGCCTCTCCGTAAGCCACTTAAATTTTTAATCTTCTAATCTATAAATTGTTTAATTTTTGTGCAATTCTATTCTCATAATTTCATTTAATAAATTGTTAATTGTATTGTGTATATGTTGATTGAATTAGTTCGTTACTCTGTACAATATAAATTTTACAATTATACTTATATAACTTCAATTGTAGTTTTTCAAGGTTGTTTGACACTTAGATAAATCATCCCTATGGTACTACCGACTTCTAAACGGCGGAGCATCGGTGGTTCTTCATCCAATAATATAATTTTTCTTCAGATAATTAACATTCCTAACTATTATATTGTTCTTCTTCATTTAACGCATCAGTTTCTAATTAAAATTAAGGTATTACTTAATTACTTATTTATTTAAATTTTGTTGTTTTGTTTATTAATATATTCACAATATATATACTAATTTATAGAAATGGATCAATGTAGGACAAAAATATACACAAAAAATTAAAAATTGGACTAAACATATTTTATTCCCTAAATAAGACTTATTTGGTCATATTAAAAGTACAATTTGATTAGTATTTCCCAAAATAGGAATGATTGAATCCTATTTTAGGAATAAAACATTGATAGTCCTATTTATGAACTTCATTCATGTTTTTTCGTCATATTTATGAATTTTTCTCTATTGTTTATGTGTAAATGTGCCCCTCCAAGTCACCCGTGATGGTTCGGCCACTAAAGTATAATAGGTACACTAAAGGTGTTAAACACATAGATTTGGAGCACTTGTTAGTAAAGGGAGAAGTTCAAAAATATAAAGTGTTAATTGAGCATATTTACATCGAACAAAGGCTTGTGGATCCGCTGACTAAGGATGTTTTCTTTTGGACTGAAATTTGCTGGTCTGGTCTGGTCTGATCTAGTCTGGTCTGGCCTGGTCTAGTAAACGTCTAGTTTCTGTGTATTTTATAAATACAGAAGTCTGGTCTAGTCTGGTCTGATCTGGTCAGATCTGGTCTGATCTGGTCTGGTCTGGTCTAGTAAACGTCTAGTTTCTGTGTATTTTATAAATACGGAAGTCTGGTCTGATCTGGTCAAATCTGCTCTGGTCTGGGATTGAAAACAGTCCAAAAGAAAACATCCTAAAAGGTCGTCACCCAAAGTTTTTAACAATCATGTAATTAGTATGAGTGTTGTCGATAAAGTCTTGGTCATATGTTTTATATTAATGTTTTGACCCTCATTTGATTCAATAAAGGCTATATATGTTTTTGTTATACTTGTTATCTATTTGATCGTGATCACTTATACTCCCTCCGTCCCACTTAAAGGTTCTCACGCGATTTACAATGTTTGAGTGACCATAAGGTTAACCGATCTTTATCATTAATAAAATTTCTTTTAAAATATACATATTCAGAAACTACATTAAAAGTTTTATAATACCTGATTAAGAAAAAAATAAGTTTGATAAAAATTAGATATATGAAGTAAAAGATTAAAAACAATTCACGTTGACTGGAGAATAGTAGACGGGAACATTTAAATGGGACGAAGTGAGTAATTATTTGTAATGATAACAAGTGCTAAGAATTTAAGTATTTCTCAAATTTAAGAATTGAGAGTTTCAATTTTCAAGAGATAAAAATGAATTAGAATTGCTTGTGATACATTGAAGAAAGCATGTCACCGTAAATGATGTGCAACCACCATAATCCATTCAATTTGAAATTCAGTTAAGTTTTTCTATAGAGTTTGTTTTGATGAATATTGCACAATTTAAGTTTTCATCAATCCAGCAAGAATCACATGATCAAGTGAGAGAATGTTAGAATATATTTAATAATAACTAATATTCTAATGATGGTTAGGGATTATGTACTATTAATAGAGTTCATATAGTCCTACACTTTTAATTGATTTAACGATTGGCTAAACATGTGGTTAAGTTTGTTTAGGACTAGGGTTGCACAACTTTCTCCTCCGCCTCTATATATATGTGTATTCCCTATGGAATATCAACACAATATAATTGAAAGATATCTACATGTCAAGAATCTCATAAGGAAATTGTTAACTGTTTTTTAAAATAATTTTAAAGGCCTAAAAAATATATTAGTAATTAGTAGTAGGAATAATGATAGGTATTTTACATGCGGAACTGGCGGAAGAGCTAATGACTAAAATAGGAGTGATTTTTAGAGTATGTTTGGCACGACTAGCTGAAAAGATACTTTTGTGATCTTTTTAGTAACTGTTGACTTTTAGTAACTGAAAAAAACTTAAAAAGAAAAGGTGGTAGCTGTTTGGTAAAAAGTCGACTGTTTGATTTAGTTCTGTTTAGTATAAAACTGTTAGGACAAATTAATACTAAAAGTCACGGTCTTTTCTCAGATGCTACTCCCCGTAGCATCTCAAAAAGATCTTTTATTTTTTGAAAAACTCTTAAATTTTGTCATTCCAAACATACAACTAAAAGCTTTTATAGACTTTTTAAACAGTATAAAGCTAGAATGAAGAGACTTATGTCTGCCAAACATGCACTTAATTAATCTTCCAAAAAAGAGACCCGTTTTGCACTCAAATTTACCAAATTAACCTTCTAAAAACCCAGCAACACGTGTCGGTCATTTTGCTCCCCTGCTTTTTTTTTCGACGCCATCTACATATCTGCTCTTCGCCTTTTTGAGTCGCGATTCATTTGCACTGCCACAAACAAGCCTAACTTATGGATTAACGAGCACAAACAGAACGAAATCAAAGAAGAAGGAAGGCAATGGGGGCTTTCGAATCGTTGGCAGCAGAGCACCTACGTCTTTAGATCTGGGAAGTTAGGGTTTTGACTCAACGGAGGCGGCGGCGTCAAGATATAGATCTGCCACCACGACAGTGATCGGCGGTGACGCTGCAAAGCTTGGCTTTCTGATTAATGGCAGCTTGGGAGCTGGGGGTAGCGAGGGTGCAGGGATTAGGGCTGGAGGCTAGGGCTACAAGGGAGCTGGGGGATAAGGAGGAGTTGGGCAAACCGAGTCAGAGTGGGCCAGTGGATGGCGGCGGTGGTAGTCGGCGGAGGTGGTTGGCAGCGGATGCACTGGTTGGGTACGGTGGTGGTCACTGGCCAGGGCATTGGGCGGTGATGGCGGACATTGGTCATTGACGGGCGAACGTTAGTCATTGGACATGCGACTGTTGTTCACTGGACGGGTGAACGTTGGTAACTAAATGGATGGGCGTTGGTAACTGAGCCGGAGTCACTATTTCAACTCGTCTAAGTGAGAAAGTCATCATGTCAATTAGTCACTGAGCAAAAGTCACTGTAGGATTGATCATTGTAACAGGTCATTTGATTTAGTAAGGGTGGCATGGTCTCTTTACCAATTTTTAGTCACATTTTTTGGAATTATAACAAAAGGTCACTTTTTTTTAATCTATTCTCTATTTTTTAGTAATATTCTTGACAAAATCCCTTAGTAGTACTATGTAATATGTGTATGGGAATGGGAAATTGGACATCTCTTAAACTTTCTGGTTCCTTACGCAAGTGGAAACAGAGAAGCCAACAAGCAGTAAGCCGTGAACAATTATACTTACCTCTTAAATCTACAAGTTCCAATCTAGCAAGACGGCAATATTCGATCAGTCAATTCCCCGGTTTCTCATACCCAGAACGGTAGAGTGGCATAGCGCTGAGGGCCGACATGGCGAGATGCATAGCCGGAAGGGCGGAAGAGCCTGTGAGCCTGTGAGGCCCACGACGATTTCGGGCATCAATTGATGGCCCAAGAATGGCGAATAAGATGGATTGACTTATTGATGGCCCAAGAATGGCGAATAAGATGGATTGACTTCTTCTGAGTACTGATTTCTATTCTTCATTACGAATTCCGGATTATTGGGTATGAGTAAATAGGAATGACTAATGACCTGTTTCAAACCTTTCTTAGTCTCTTGTTTTTTATCTGCTTATAAGTAAAGTAGATTACTGCCCGAATGCGAAGTTTTCTTTTGTCATTATGTAGTTTTTAATATTTTATGCACTTGTTCAGTGTTTCGGTAAAAAGTTTTTTATTTTGCATGTATGTTTTGCATATTTTTTTATCTGTTTTGTAAAGATTTAACTTTGTACGGAGTATCATTTTACTTGTGTTTATATATCATGGTTTGATTAGTAATTCTATCTCTAAAGCTTTACAATTGTATTTGTTAATTTCGCTTTTATTGTTTATTCATTTATTTGCGAATTTCTTTTTACAGAAAAACGTATAGCTACTTTGAGAGCATCTCCAATGATAGAATGTGCACGATGCACATGTAGCATGAGAAACAATCACATAAATATTAACAAATAAATTATATTTCTCCTAATTTGAATGATTTTATACCATTTTGGTATGTTTTTCCCTACAATGTCAACTGTAATGTCAATATCTAAACGGTCTCTTTCACATTGTGGAGAAAAACTTACCAAAACTTTATAAAATCATTCAAATAAGAAGAGAAAGAATTTATTTACTAATATTTATGTGGTTATCTCTTATGCCACATGTGCACCGTGCACATTCTACCATTGGAGATGCTCTGATTGTGGTAACATTTTTACTAACTTTTAATTTCAAAAGGAAAGAAATTAAAGAAGAGTAAGCTGTTCAGGAGTACTCTTTTTTGTTCATTGTGTATAAATTACACCTAAAATTGTGTTTCTTATATGGTGTGTTTACACATTCTACTTATATGGTGTGCTTAATACGTGAATATTAAGCCTTTGTTTGCCTAGGGCCTCAAAACTGCTGGAAGCCGGCCTTGTATGTTACGATTTCATACTCCAATTCAAATTAAAGGTGATAATAAATGTATGACACCTCGAAATGTCGAAGACGAGGATTGTCATCTCCCGATTATTCTACTTCATTTTACGCATCAATTGCTAATTAAAATTAATCTATTGTTTACATCGTTTTATTTAAAGTTGTATTGCTTTGTTTATTCTTCGTTTTATTTAAAGTTGTTTTGTTTTGTCAATGTGAAGTTTTGAAAATATTAGTGAAATTTTTTAGTACAGATAAGAACATTGATCAAATTATAAAGCTGGCAGGTCTTTGAATCTTGATGTCACCAAATAAAAAAGAGATGCATGAAAGGTTGAAACCAACTTGGCGTTAAATTGTTCAATTCGTGACACATAGAAACCGGATTTAAACGGCCATTAATGGTTGACGAACTAAATTAAACCAAGTCTGGATTCACCCTTTCATGCATGCATTAATTGCTCAATCGATCAAAGTCATAATCCATACAATTAAATACGTACTCCCAAATTATCACGGAGTACAAAATTAAACTGAACTGTTTAGGGAGAGAAAATTGGCATATCATGGCGCCGACGGGCGGCGGCGCGTGGCCTCACATACCATCAGCTAGCGGTGACGTTGCCGGTTGTTTAGCATTGAAATCTCATTTTCTTGAAGGGAGGAGGCGTTGGCGGCGGCGACGCCGTGTCCCACCAGTCGGAGAAGCTTTCTGTGCAACACAAAGCCGCCGCAGCATCGATAACCCCACTGGGACTGCTGGGATGATGACACTCGCTGCGGCTACTCTTTGACACCTCTCTCATCACCTCGTAGCAAGAGTTCACTTTTTCCTGTTTTTACGTGAACAAATTATCAAACATCGATCTACTCCCTATTTTGTCGTGGAACTTTATTAAGAATTTAGTAATCGTGAAATCGGATGAATGAGCTCAATTAGCATATGAAGTTTTGGTTGATTGAAAAAATTATATGAAAAATACTTACGAAATTTCAATCAATATAACCAAAAAAGTAATGGTAATTTTGCTATTTCTTGTTATTAGGGTTGGGCATATCGGTTTTTGGTTTGACTTTTATCGGTTTCGGTTCAATTCGATATGGAAATTGGAACGGGTTGGAAGAATTACAAGACAAAAATCATACTCCCTTTCGTCCCTCTATTATTGTCTCAGTTCCTATGCACTTGGTCAACACAAATCACTCCTAATTTTTTACTTTATGTATCATTGTTTTTAAATTTGATTCTGATTTTTGCGACTTTGTAAAGCTTTTAATGTAGTTTTTGAACATGTAATTATTTTTTTCTAAAAATAATTTGAATTCAGACAGGGATCCAATTGTTTTATCATCGGTCAAACATCGTAAACCGTAATGGGACAATAATAGGGGTAGGGTTGTGCACGGGTCAGGTTCGGGCATGTTGGGTCTGCGTGCCCTAAACCCGTTTGGGTTTTTTTTATTTAAATACTAGGCCCGACCCTTTGATATTTCAAATTAGATATTTCGGATATTTTTAAGTCGGATATTATCGGATCAGTTATTAAAAAAATTAAAAAAATTAAAAACATTATAATTGGATAATTAAAGTGCTTGAAATCTTGAATGTCACTCTGACAAAAATTGTACACACTAAATATTCAAATTACACAAATAATTTAACACAAATTGCACAAATAATTGAACACAAGTATTAATTTAACATATTCAAAGTACACACTACATATTTTAATATATTTCGGATATTTCGGTTATATTAAAACACATATAATTGGATAATTAAAGTATTTGAATGCCACTTTGACAAAAATTGTACACACTAATGCACTACACATTCAAATTTCACAAATAATTACACGAAAAATTGAACACAATAATTAATTTAACATACTCAAAGTACACACTACATAATTTAATATATATATATTTTGGATATTTCGGGCGGGGCGGGTTGGGAATTTACAAACCCTACCCGCCACCTATTCTAGGCCCAATACTAATCGGATTTTCAGTTTCGGGTTTTTCGGGTCGGATATCAACTTTTGATTCGGGTATTATCCGCAAAAAACTTCGGGTTTCGCGGGTCGGTTCGGGTTTTGCTCAGTCCTAAATAGGGGGACAGAGGTAGTACTATTTTTCGGTTTAGTTTAGTTCAGTTTGGATTTGTTAATTTTGAATAATATATGAAGGTTTTTTGAATTTCTATAGTTCGGTTCAGTTTTGTTCGATTTTTATCGATTTCGGTTTGGTTCGGTTTAATACAGTTTGAAAGAAATAGTACCAAACTCAAACCAAATTGCATACGGTTCGGTTTCAGTTCGATTTAATTCGGTTTGGTACGATTCGGTTCGGTTAAATCAAACAATTATGTCATGTCCACCCCTACTTGTTATTATTCCATAATCTAACGTGATAAATCTGATGAATCGAATAATATAATCATCTAACGAGCTTTAGGTTTATAAAACATTGCAGCATTCAACATAAGAGCCCGTTTGGTAGCACAAAAATCGACTGTTTTGGCTGATTCTGCTGAAATGTATGAAGTTCTGGCTGAAGTGGCTGCATTGGCTGATTCTGCTGATTTAAGAAAAAAATATTTTAAAAATATATTTTATTAATAACATAAAGAAAAAATTATATGTAAAAATAGCTAAAATACTCATCTACAGTAACTTCAGCCAATACAGCCACAAAAGTAACTTCAACCTTACTTTTTCTGCTTATTACACAATTCAACGCGCGAAAGCAATAGTTCGTGTTTGGTGAAAAAGCTGGCTGATAAGCCTGATAAGCCTGATAAGCCAAAAAACTGGGCTGCCAAACGGGCTCTAAATGAACATTGGAGTTGACCGGATAATCATTTTTACATATTTTATCCACTAACAATGTTACACGATCCATCAGAAAGTAATGAACATGAGAAATCTGTCAATTTGGTCCTTCTACTTTCATGAAAAAGTCGATTAGGTCCTCTTTCTTTAAAAAATGAATCAAATCCTAGAAATTTGAAAAAAAAAACAATTGAGTACATTTTGAAAATCACTTGCCATGTCAGCAGGTCACCGATTACGTGGCGCACACATGGACATCCACGTGTGCGCCACGTCATCAGCAAATGGCTGGCTGGACTTCCACATGTGTGCCACACCAGTAAAAAAAATGCTGACTGAGCTGCCACATTTGCACCACATCAACGGGTGACCAGCTGACATGACAAGTAATCTGCAAATGGACTTAATTGAACGTTCTTACAATGTTCGGGGATTTGATTGATCTTTTTAAAAGTACGAGAA
Organism: Cuscuta epithymum; assembly: GCA_945859915.1. Classification (NCBI taxonomy): domain Eukaryota; kingdom Viridiplantae; phylum Streptophyta; class Magnoliopsida; order Solanales; family Convolvulaceae; genus Cuscuta; species Cuscuta epithymum. The sequence goes on from CAMAPF010001078.1 coordinate 208,619, forward strand.
TCTAATTGACTTTTTCATGAAAGTACAAGCACCAAATTGACAATTTTTCCTACTACTTTTTTGTATTTTGAAAATACAAAATACTCGAACGTAGTAAATTACTAATATATGGTTGTTATGGATGTATACATAAATAACTGGCAGCTTGGTCAGCAATTTTTTGGTGGTTGTTTGGTGTGGCACAAAAAATATGATCTTCAAAGAAGCTCATAATTGATCTCACAAGTACTTATCTTTATCAATTTTATTCTTAAAAACACGCACACAGAAACCCACAAATATGATGTTTTCATGTTTGTGTGTGTCTGTAGGTGTGCAAGAACAACAAAAATAAATGTGTAGCTTTACCATTTCTGAATGAGTTCAAGCAGGCACGGAACTAGAGGATAAACGTAGGTTCTAACTCATCCCGAATTTAAAAAATACGTAGTACCTTAATTTTTAAGGTAAAAAATTTGGTAATTTTTTTATCAAAAAAATTATTTGTACAACCCTAATTTGGCCCAATACTCTAATTCCACCCCTGAGTTCCATTAATACGCTATAGAGTGACCAAAAGCAATGGTTGATAGGCACTTTATATGATGTTTTTATTTGGACTGTTTTTAATCATAGACCAAACCAGACTTGAACAAATCAAATCAAACCAAATTTAAACAGATCAGATCAGACCAGCAAATTACAGTCTCAGTAAGAAAATCCTAAGACATCATAATAATTGTACTGTATGTTAAAGTTAACTTGTGCTGGGAAATCACTAGAGACGTGATTTACACCTAAAAAAATCCAAAATTCATATTTCACTTACATATATTCAATTCATCTAAAAAAATCACCAAAATTGAAAATCCAAAATTGTGTGTTTGGACTAGGGCCGGGACTTTGGAACCAAGAACCGGAGAACCGAATCGGACCGAACCGTTATGACTCGGTTCGGTTCGGTTCCAACATTTATTAGTTATTTGTTAACGGTTCGGTTCCTATTTTTTTTATTAACGGTTCGGTTCTCGGTTCCTGAAAAAAATATGTACCAAGAACCGTTAAGGAACCGTTATATATAATAATTAAAATTATATACATATTCTTAGGAGTATATATATTTTAATGCATATTTACTTACTTATTTTTATATTACATTCATTGTTTTAGTTTTGTTATTTAACTATTTAAAACTATTATTCACTTCAACCGGTTCTCTTAGGCTTCTTAGGCCTCTCATTAGGTCCAAACTCCAGCGGATCGGAACATGGAAGGTCCAAACTATTTAAAATTATTATTCTCTTTAACTGGTTCAACATATTTGTATTGTAATTTCCAACGTTGAATGTCTTTTTGCCAAAAATTTAGTTGTAATTTGTAAAAAAAATCAAAGACTAGGAACCGTTAAATGACAAGAACCGAACCGTTAAGAACGGTTCGGTTCCTTATCGGTTCTATCAAATAATTTATAAGAACCGAACCGTTACTAAAATTTCATATTTTCAAACGGTTCCACATATTTTGCCTAGGAACCGAACCGGTCCCAGGCCTAGTTTGGATTTTACGCCACTCCTAAAGGTTACATGTTCGACACAAGGGGCGGATCTAGGAATAAAAGGTGCGGTGAGGTTAGTAAAGAAAATTATTAATACACACAAGGTTTAACTTAAAACTATTATCTGACCAAACTTTTTGCTTTTTGAACTACTCGAGTTCAAGTTTGCTTTAAATCTAATATAACAACTTGAGCTTAACGAGCGTCAAACTTGAACATGAGCAAATTTTTTAGTTTGAATAGTCATTCAAGCCGAGTTCGAGTATAGTGATCTTCAGCTCGGTCTAGATCGACTCGAACCTATTGATCACTAATAAATTATAAAATTAAATTATATATATTCTAAAATTTTAACATTTTTAGTGTGGCTTTGAAATTTTTTTAATGATTAATAAAGATTCGAGTAATTATAGAATAATTCGAGCATGAATCTATTAATAAACATAGTCTAAACTTCCACATTAGAGCATGTTTATCGAACGTATAGAGCATTACAATCAAATACTGAAAGTCTATCAAACCAAACTCGAGCTCCATTTTGTATTAGATAAATACTCATTTCATTGTCTTAATGGTAATTTTATATGTATAATATATGACCATTAACACGTTAAACTTTTGTATATGAAATTATTCTCTAATATTCAATTGTATATGAAATTATGATGGATTAAAATACTACAAGGAATAAATTATGGATTACATTTTAAATTGATCATTAAGACTTTCACTTAGTTTGTTTTTTGAATTCTTTTGGGACTGAGCTGAACAACAATTTTTATTTAAAATTTGTACCTATAATTAAAAAAAATTGGGTTGTGATGGGTTGGAACCCACCCCGGCCCCTACTATGATTCGCCCATGTTCGAAACTCATTCCAGTGAGAAATATTGACATTGAACATTGAACCGATAATATAAAAGGCTACAAAATCTTTTTTTACTGCAAAAGGCTAAAAAGTCTAGCCTAAAAAAGATACAAAGGATGTTTTTAATTGGACCGTTTTTAGTTTCAGACCAAACTTAAACACACCAGACTTAAATAGACTAGACTAGACTTAAACTTACAGACTAGACTTTCATAGTTATAAAATACATAGAGATCAGATATTTACCAGACCAGACTTAAACATATCAGACCAGATCAACAAATTACAGTCCAAGTAAAAACATCTTAATTCATATCTCTTTATATCACCGGCTCATTTTTATTTTTTGTTAAATTAATATTTCTACCGGCCTCCTCTATACCTCATTTGGAATTTAAATTTGGGTTAGATTAAGACGATTTTGAGTGTAACTTGGGTCTTCGGATTTTGTTTTTTGAAAGAAACTTGGGTTTTAGGATAAGAACGTAATAATGGTACTCCGGAGGATAAAAGTCATAAAACTATATGAAGAGAAGAGTAAAATAATGTAACCATTAATGTGTTGTCAATGCTTCAATTAGAGCATCTCCAACCCTCACTTTTGACAGAACCGAAATTTGCCACATATATGAATTTAGAAAGTGTGGTAGTTTATTTTATCTCCAATGCCTTCTTTGGTGTGCCCTGTTAAGTCTATGTGGATTCGACGCTGTTAAACCCAATTTGGAGTTTTAGAAAGCGTGTTCAACATGATGATTCATCAAATATGAACTAACAATTGCTATTTTTCTCGCATCATACGGTTATTTACCCATAGTGGAGTGAAAATGGTTCCCAAAAATACACGTAACGCATACAAATATATATACGAGTATATAGAGGAATGTTCAGGTCCGAACATTCCTGGTCCAAACACCGTCCGAACATGGACGTTTGGGGCCATTCCCGGTGGAATTTATTGATGAAATTTTGTAAGCATGTTCCTCATCAAGTCTAGTTTGTCCATACCAAATTTCAGCTCAAAATTCGACCGGGAAGGCATTGAAATCATTTTTTGAAGTTGACTGCGTCAAAATATACATATAAAAACGCAGTCAACTTCAAAAAATTATTTGAATGCCTTCCCGATCGAATTTTGAGCTAAAATTTGGTATGGACAAACTAGACTTGATGAGGAACATGCTCAAAAAAATTCATCAAAACATTCCACCGGGAAGGACCCCAAACGGGGATGTTCGGACGGAGGATCCTGTCCGAACGTTCGGACAGGATCATTCTTGCGAGTATATATATATATATATATATATATATATACACACACACACATACAATTTGAATTTAGATTTTCTATTCTGTAATTCTTACTTGCATAATTTTTTATTGTGACCAATTTTTCTCTTCATTTTATGCATTATTGTGGTAGATGAATTTGTCTACAACTATTTTATTTTAATTTCTTTATCAACCGTGTTTGGCTTTATCATATTCTTTCAATTCTTTTTACAATTTTTATGAAATATTTTCTATTTTTATTTAGTAATAATTAATAAGTGACGTGTGGTTATTTCAAGCTATTAACATTATGCATTGGGAGCCTTTTATCTCTTTCTTTTGATTTGTATATGACATGGATTCACATTACTCTATTTTATTGACATTTGGCAAAATTTACTTCCTTTTGAAAGTAGAGCATTGGAGATGCTCTTAGTGGGTGGATTCCCTGTCAATTAACTTTGTCCACGTTTGTCGATCTAGAACCGTTGTTAGTGAATTCATTTCTAGCGGTTAGGTTAATTCACTTCTTTGGTAAAACAAAAACTATGAAAAATGTTTGGGGTACACAAAATGTGTACACATGTCTGTTCTTCACAGAAATTTTGTTATTTGAATTGTCTGTGACAGACAAAATTTCTGTGAAGAACAAACATGTGTACGCATTTTGTGTACCCCAAACAAAACTCAAAAACTAAAAACTGAGCAAACCCACAACCAATTTTAAAAGCATATAGTTATCTTGCGGGTGTACCTAAATTAACATCAGTAACGCACTGACACCATCTCCAACAATTACCAAATCTTACATCAAAATAGAGAATTTGCCATTTTTGCTCCAAGAATTACACCAAATGTATCACCATTTCACTAAATGGGGGGAGGGTTTGCTTTACGCCATATATGGCGCAAGGAATAGCATGTGCTATCTTCTTTTCTATGTTTTGTTTTTTCAAAAAGGACCCAAAGTGTTGAGCTTTTACAGTTTTGACCCATTTTGTTTAGGATGCTTTAAGAAGCCACGGTTGTGTACTGTCTATAAGGATCGGACCAACACATTTTCCTTTCATAATCTAATCGTTAAGTTAATTAAACGGTTGTGTACTGTCTATAAGGATCGGACCAACACATTTTCCTTTCATAATCTAATCGTTAAGTTAATTAAAACTGGATAGAACAACAAATTGAAATTATAAATATGATAAAAAAAGTAATAAAATTTAAATCACCCAATATTATAAATAAAGTTTCAAATCAAAACAACATAATGACAGAATACAAATGATACATAAGAAAATAACATAATTAAATTTACATTTAGTGAAATGCCAAAATACATATTAAATGAGGGGCTAATGTATAAATATATGATAATTAAGTAATTAAATATAATAATGGTAAAAAGTTAGTAAAAAGAATAAAAAAAAAAGAATATCCCTTTTAGTGATGAAAATGGTGTAATCTGTTAGAGATAAAGTACTATATGATGTGATGTTTACAACATTTTAGTGGCAAAAATGGTGAAAACTGTTGGAGATGGCCAAACATTCTTTCTTTTACACTCAAAAACAAAACAAAAAAATCAGTTCAAGAAAAACATATAAAGTGTTAATTAATTATTAGCTAGATTATGGGTAAACAAAAATTTGGGAGTTTGGCTCATTGAACTCCAAATAAATAGTGCGTCCACTGCGTCAATGTGAACGTTTGGTTTGAAAAATTTGATTCGTTTTCTGGGGTAGAAACCGAACCCACAATCGAACAACAGTGATTCAGTTTGGTTTTTCTGTTCAATTTCGTTTGCTTTCACAGTTGAAATTGTACTACGGTTTGCGACTTTGTGTTTCGCAAATCCAACCGAAGCTTGAATTATTCTATTAGGAAAGTACAACAAATTACTAGTAGTAAACAATAAAAGCAAATTCGAAATGATGTAATGAGATAATAAAAGGAGCCCTTATTATTGACTTATCAAGAAATGAAAGAATTCTTGGTGTACACGTTTTTATACCCATTAATACACACATGTGTCTGTGAGAGTTGTTTTTTGTCTGTGAAGCGCAATCCACAGACAAAAGCTGGCTTGTTTTGTCTATGGAAAATTTCACAGACAAAATAAGCCAACTTATGTCTGTGGACTGCGCTTCACAGACAAAAAAATACTCTCACAGATACAAGCGTGTACTGATTGGTATAAAAACGTGGACAAAAGGAAATTTTGTCAATAAATAGACCCACAATACATACCTTACTCGTCTGAAGAACAGAAAAGACTTGGTTTTGGTAGTCAACCGCATCGCTGGCCTCCACTTCATCTATAACGTGAAGCATACATGCAATGGCCACCACTGACGGCAGATAACGTACGAATCTCGAATCTTAATTAAAACATACACAGATTACATTAATTTTAAACATCAAGATCAAATCAAGAAAACTTAATCACAATGTGGGTGTTCTTGTTAATGTCCAAAGATCGGATCTTTGATGGGTTAAATGCACCAAACCCCCCTGTGATTTAGAAATTCGGCGCATTAGCCCCCTGTGATTTAAAAAATGCATCAAACCCCCTTGTGTTTTAATTAATCATGCACAGAACCCCCTTTATGAATAAATTTAACGATTTGAAAATCACTTTTCCTAATATTTTGATTGAATATGCAAATAAATATGTCAAAATTTCTGAATCATACAAAAATGTTAATCATTTTTCTTTTATTTGACAATTGAATTTGTTCACATAAAGGATTTGGCGCATGATTAATTAAAACACAAGGGGATTTCACACATTTTTTAAATCACAGGGGGCTAATGCGCCGAATTTTCAAATCACAGGGGTTTGGTGCATTAAACCCGATCTTTGATCAAATCAAATGATTACCCGGCAAGAAAGACAGAATCAATCTCTCGCATCTTGTGTGGAGATGATGATTATGATCCAACCCCAGCCTTTTTATGATGTGATCAAGAAAAGATAACGGCGTCACCGGATTCATTCTCCAATTTAACGTCGTCAGAACCAAAAGCTCCATCTTTTGTAGAGTTTTTGAGTCAAACACGTACTCTGCATCTTCCACCTAATAAATTTGAGTCACATTCAAATATTCAATACTTAAAAGCTTCTGATATAGTCAAGATTCAAGAATATGCTTTTGCTACTTCAATCAGCAGAAACAGATATAAGAGTCTTTGAATGATAGTGCAAAAGTATTTCTCATGCTTAAAATTGTTCCTAAAAGTAGTTATTTTGAAGACGAGAGATTATCTTCTGAAAAATTGATTCTGATCCTTCTTCTTTCAAAAAAAGAAGTAGAATCAATTCTAAACACCCCTAAGTTGTGTGTTTGTATCTACATCTAACTATCTAAGAGGCTGTTTGGTAACACTCATTTTCGGTTTATCAGACTTATCAACCAACTTTTCACCACACGTAATTTTTGCTTTTGCGCGTTGAATTGTGTAATAAGCAGAAAAAGTAAGGTTGGAGTTACTTTGCTGACTGTATTGGCTGAAGTTACTGTAGATGATCATTTTAGCTATTTTTACATATAATTTTTTCTTTATTTTATTAATAAAATATATTTTAAAAATATTTTTTTCTTAAATCACGAGTATCAACAAATGCAGCCACTTCAGCCAGAACTTCATAAATTTCAGCACAATCAGCTCATTCAGCCAATTTTCATGCTAACAAACGGGCTCTAAAAGTGCTTCTGATATCACAAATAGATATTGGAGCAGGATAGAGGAGAATACTTCTAGTACTTCAAATTACTCATAGAAATAGGTTTTTAGAAATTGGAACACACACTTCTGAAAAATTGATTCTGATTCTGTTTCTTTTTTCGTTCTTAAAAGAGAGGTAGAATGAATTCCAAACATCCTAAATTGATATTTTAGAATAAACCCGGCTTTAACATAAATCATTCTAAGGATTATAAGGTTTGAGAATGCTTACTTGAAGGTCAAGAAGTAGAGGAACATGAATTTCTTCTACTTTTGCAGCTAAGGAGAGACAGGCGACCGATGATAGCTGGATCATCCATGGCTTGTCTTCTTGATAAGTCAGACCGGAGAGGAACCGGTCAAGGTAATTAACGGCCAGGATTGGAGTCAACGCTGAGAATCCGTAATGGGCATTGACTCTGAGAATCCACCGGACAGCCGCCGTACGAGGAAGAGACAGAGAAGGGTCAGAGGTGAAGTGGGTCTCTGTTTCTCTGGAGAAAAGGCTGAGAAGTTCGTCGTCTTCTTCCCATACCATCATGTCCTGAGCCAGAGAAAAGACCGTAGGGAGGAGAAGGGGAGGGGTGTTTCTGGTAATTTCACGAAGCTCTGAGCTTTCATCCCATCTCTCTTCGCAGTAGAGGGAATCTGACGACGTTAATGGCGGATGGGTTGCCATGTTTCTGGAAGCAGGGGTGGTTGTAGATTGGTCATTGTGGAGAAACGAGAAACCGGAAAAGGGTCGTAGGGTGATCGAGAGTGGTCCTTTCCTCCATTTTCATATCGGATACGGAGTATTATTCTGTCTTGCTTTTTTTGCTTTCCCTCTGGTAGTGTGCAGTTTGGGCTGTCCAAGAGTCAAGCACTGAGAGATAAGAGATTGATGGACTCGGTCCTCTATAAATGAGAAAGATGACATTTTTTGTGAGGAAATGCTCCCACCCAACGGCTCTTATCAAAATGAGAAAAATGGTAGGCTATTCATATATTCTAAGAGCCCGTTTGGAGAACTCTGTTTTCGGCTTATCAGGCTTATCAGCCAGCTTTTTCACCAAACACGTAACTTTTACTTTCGCGCGCTGAATTGTGTAATAAGCCGAAAAAGTAAGGTTGGAGTTACTTTTCTGGCTGTATTGGCTGAAGTTACTGTAGAGGACCATTTTAGCTATTTTTACATATAATTTTTTCTTTAATTTATTAATAAAATATATTTTTAAAATATTTTTTTCTTAAATCAGCAGAATCAGCCAAAACAGCCACTCCAGCCAGAATATCATAAATTTCAGCAGAATCAGCCAAAACAGCCGATTTTGGTGCTACCAAACGGGCTCTAAATTTTATACTACCTCAGTATCCTATTTAACTTGACACAGATTAAGAAAATAAAATTCATTTTACTATGGAATGTACTATTTGTCACTGTTTGAACATCGTTTCACATTGTTTTAGTATAGATTTAATTGCCAAATAAGAAAAGTGTGAACTTGTATCGGACATTCGAAAAAAGAAAATGAGAACTTAAATAGGGTACGAAGGCAGTATTACCATCGAGTTCCATTGGACATTGCAAAATTAAAGTTGAGCATTGCAAAATTAAAGTTAGGAGCCTCTTTGGTAATATCCAAAACGGCTGTATTGGCTGATTTTGTTAACATTTATGAAGTTTTGGTTGAAGTGGACAGACAGATTGATTGATTCTGCTGATTTATGGGAAAAAATATTTAAAATTCATTTTACTAATAAAATAAAGAGAAAATTATATCAAACAACAGCTAAAATGATCTTCTACAGTAACTTCAGCCAATACAGTCAGAAAAGTAATTTCAACCTTACTTTTTCTTATTATTACAGAACTCAACGTGGATATCAAAAGTTATGTGTAGAAAAAGTTGGCTGATAAGTCTCATAAGTCGAAACGTTGGGTCATCAAACGGGCTCTGGTTGTGGAATAACATGAGTAAAAATTGTGTTGTTTAGAGTTGCGCAAAAGTGAGAAATAAGCAGAATCACAAGTTATTTACTTTGAAAAGAAAATGACAAATCATTTGCCACCTTTAAAAAAGAAAAGTTATCAAAGTTCAATTGTGTTGTTATATGTGTGTGGTGTTTATGTGATTGATTTAAATGTAATTTGAAAAAAAAAATATAGTAAGGTGATCAAAGAAGATGGAAAGAATAATAGAGATAGAATTTGCACAAGTGACAGAAAAAAATACTACATTCGTACCATTTTATGTGTCTCCTTTATGTTTGATATAATAATTAATAAAGTGGTTGAAAAGGTAAAAGTTGTAGTTGAGATTTTTGAATAATAAAGTGAAATGTTGTGTACCACGTATTTCTTTCCAAAAAGGGAAATGAGATACTTATTTTGAGACAATCCAAAATGAAAGTATGACAGGTCAAATGGGACGGAGGGAGTATGATAAAGTAGAAAACAAAATTATATATAAAAAAGGATGACACTCCATCCCTGAGAGCCCCCCAACACCGACCGGACGGCACGATAGGAGGATGTAAATTGGACTATAATCACAATCTGACAGATAGAGAGTGGGGCTCTGTCCCCGGTACTTGCAGAAACCCTATGCATTATTCAGCATAGTAACCCCTCATCGCAGTTGCCGGGATTCGAACCCGAGACCTAACCCTTGTGGCACTCCCTCGCTACCAGTTGAGCTACGCCCACCGGTTAGAAAATAAAATTATAAAGAAGAGGAAAGGGGGATGAAGAACAAAATAAACGGGGGTCCAATTTTGATTGGATATCCAAATCTCAATTGGCAAAGAGGAAAAACAAAAAAAGGATGAAAATGGGGCGCAAATTTTATTGTACAAACGGTTGTATCATGTGAATGGTACAATCGGGTATTTAAATCGCACTCCTAACAGTGCTCGCTGAAGTATTGAACCAGCTGTCTGTTGCCCATTGGCTAATGCCACTGCATTTCCTACTCACCACCGTTGACATAAACAAATGGCTCACTGCGAGCACCCAGACGAATGGCTTGCAGCTCGCACCAATATGGATGGCTCCTCATTCGCATTCAGAAGGCTAGACGCTCGTCTTGTAAAAGACGTTCTTGCTCGCTGCTCACTAACTCCTCCTAAGTCCTAAGCGACGAAAATCATGCATTAACCATAGGTCAAATTGGAGATTGGAGATTCCTCACATAGTTTCAATGCTCAGTAGTAGAGAACATGACATTCAATGACATGTTTTCATGCTCAAATGAGGTCTTCAATTTTTATATACTCAATTGCAATGTTCCGATGCTTAATAGAGAAGTTTTGATACTCAATGAAAATGTTTCGATACTTGCAGAGCTTTGTGTTTTATATCAATGCATATTTCAAAAATATAATATGGAATATTAAAGATTCGCATATTGAAATTCTTATTAGAAGTTTATTATAAATATAATTTATGAAAATTTTATAAACGTAACAAAATAAAAATGAAATACAAGATTCAAAGCAGAGATCAAGATGCTCAAAATTAGTTAATTACACTCCTAATACTCAACTAAATAGATCGGATGCTCAATACAAACCTTTTATGTGACATAGAAACCAATGTCCTTTTAGTATCGAGCATTAGAAATTCATTTCATACAAACCTTGACCTGAGCGAATGAACAACAACGGATCTTCAATTTTCAATTGGAGCGCCGACTTCCAACCTTGCTTAGTTGCGGCGCAGATTCATGGAGAAGACATGGAGTATTGGAATTTTATGGATGAGAAGAATCTTCTTTCCTCATCGATGAGTGATGCGGGGGGGGGGGGGGGGGGGGGGGGGGCGAGGAAGGACATTAGCGGAATATACACCTCCATCTTGTAAATGAAATGTTCCCCCAAGTTACACTTATTTACCAAATTATCAAGAAGCAGATAAAAGCAACCACAATGCCGCTTCTAGCTTTTGGCGTAAATCTGATTAAAATAAGTAGAAGCTACATTTGGCAAACACCATTTTGACTTTTTTTATCAAAAGCTCAAAAGTGCTTCTAAGAAGCTCTCGCAAACACAGCCAAAATATAAATGAGAGACAAGAAAGGAAAAGCGAAAATAAAAAAGATGATAGCGGAGGAGATAAGATTTTATCAGGATGGTATCTCACGCTTGTCGTTTCTTTAGTCTGAAGTGTGGGAGGAGATTGAAGGTATCCATGATTTTTGCTCAGGGTATTTGCTTTTGAATCCAACTTTTTTTCTTTGATTTATTCTGTTTTTCTTTTCACTTTGGATATGCAAAGCATATACGTAGTATATTGATTTTTTTTTTGACGGAACGTAGTATATTGACTTGTGTACATTTGTAATTGGTTATCAAAACTAAAGTTTGCACTTCATTTATTCTTTCTAGCTCCAACTTCGAGGTCTTCAAATGTTTTTAGTTTCATTTAATAGAATCAGATGTACAATAAATTTAACTACATTTTGTTACATTCGATACACTTTTGTCGGTGTGTATGAATTCATTTTTGAAAATTTGTATTACCTCCAATCCTTAATATAATGAATGTGTTGGAGACATAATTATTAATAAAGTAATTAAAAAGTAAAATTTATGATTGAAGTTTGAGTATAATAAACTAAAATGATATGAACTACATACTTCTTGTCAAAAAAACAGGAAAATCATTTCAAGACAATCCAAAAAAGGAAAATAAGATAACCAAAATGGAACGGAGAGAATTTTTTTATCACCTAATATATGTATATCACGCAAGATGTACCAAAAATGTACGGAGTAACAAATAAATGTACAATTGACATCTTTTTACTGTTATGCGAAAAGAAAAATTCACACCATTAATCTTACTATTAAGGTTTGGATCGATTTACCCCTTCGACAAACTTTCTAGTGGATCACCCATCATTGGCCTTTCTTACTACGGGCTCGCTTAACTGTATACTTCTGTGGTTAAATAACAGTCATATCTTTCTTAAAACTAATTGGTGATAAGGAAGTGGACACCTGATGTGGGTTTTCTCGCACTTAAAATAGATCGTAATATAGTGGTGTAAGTACGAGTATCGTCTCCACAGGGACGGAAAAAAGGGAATCAAGAATTAATTAAATTAAGCGATTAAAAAGAAAATAAAATAAAAGCGTCGTGCGAGAATTGGTTGGTTTGGAAAATAAAACTAATGCGAACAATTAAACTAGGGGGTTCTTTCTAATTAATGACGAAGGGAACAGGGATTGATTCCGGGGTAACCAGATTTCTGGCAGATCAGGCCTAATTACATGAAATTAATTTAATTGAGCCTAGCTAATCATTACTATGTTCTCACTACTACATTTTAGGGTCTAATGTAATGATAAAATTGTAACGCTTGTTCAAAGTGTTACAAAAGATCGGTATATTGTAACAGTTTTAAGTGCACTGTTACATTTTTTTAGGACCGTTACTTAAGTAAAATCCTAATGTAACGTTTGTATAAATCTAAATACATTGTTACATTAGTTCAATTACCGTTACATTTAGTGGCATCTAATGTAATGCTTTTATACGTACATGAAAAAGAATAGAAAGCGGACAATTAAATTTCCCCTCCAAATCAAATTAAGAAGTTGTTCTCTTCACCTTATCTGAATGTTTCTGATCTGAATTTTTTAAGTTCTGATCTGATCTGATTTGATCTGAATTTTTCTGATCTGATCTGATCTGAATCTTCCTGATCTGATCTGAACCTTTTTGATCTGGTCTGATCTGATCTGAATGTTTCAGATCTGATCTGAATCTTTCTGATCTTATCTGATTTGAATATTTTTATAATTATAATTATAATTATTATAATTACAATTGTAATTATAAATATAATATAATTAAAATTATAATTATGAAATAATTACGAAAACATAATAATAATAGTAATAATAATAATTATAATTATAATAATTATACTTATTACACTAATTATAACTTTAGATAAAATTGCAATTGTAATAATATTTTTAATTATAATTACTTATATAATTATAATTTTAATTATAATCATAATATTTATTTCTATAATAATAATTATACTTATTTCCATAATATTTAATTATAAATATAATTATAATTAATATGTTAATAATAATTACAAAACAATAATGATAATATTAATAATAATTATATTAACAATTATAAATATAATTATAATTGTAGTTATAATAATATAGTAAAAGTAATATAAAAAATAATAATAAGATAATAAAATAATATAATAATGATAATAATAATAATAATAATAATAGTTATTTCAAAAAAATAATATAATAATAGTAAAATTATTATTATTATTATTTATATTATTATTATTATAATATTATTATTGTAATAATAATAATATAAGTATTTTATTATTATTGTTTATATATTATTATTATTTGGGAAAAATATTATCATTAGTATAATTAGTATTAATTATAATATAATAATAATAATAATAATAATAATAATAATAATAATAATAATAATAATAATAATAATAATAATAATAATAACTATTATTATTATAATTAATATAATAATAAAAGTGATAAATCATTTTTGAATTTTTCTGGATGTTTCTGATCTGATTTGAATCTTTCTGATCTGAATCTTTCTGATCTGATCTGAATCTTTCTGATCTGATCTAATCTGATCTGAATCTTTTTGATCTAATCTGATCTGATCTGAATTTTTCTGATCTAATCTGATTTGATCTGAATAAAATAAAAATAAGTAATAAGTAATAATAATAAGAATAAGACGAAAAGAATAGATTGTGCTCCATACAAATTAAAGTGATTGACAATTGCAAGTGGGAGGTAAATAATAAACTGTTTAATAAACCAAAAGGCTAGACCCATCATACGAGTTCAAGACTTCAAGCCCATTTAAGAGAGTCAAATCCTTATATCTAGGGTTTTCATACACTCAAAGGTGAGGCTGCATCACGTCCGGTCGCGAACTCCTCACGATGCCGCCTCCGTTTCATACGACTCAATTGTACACCGGTTGATTTCCCCCGCTCCGTCCAAATACTCATCAGGTTGAGGTATGTTTGATTATTTATATATAATGAATAAACAATATGAATCTCTGTGAATGATTCAAAACAATCCGTGGATGAGGAATGTTATATACTCCGTATTTATGATTCATTTGTTATTTTATATTTATAGATCGGGTTAAGTTTTTAAGTTGAATGCTACCGCATCTCGATTCTTTTGCTCCCCTGGATGATTTTCCAAACCATAGTGATAATCTTGTGCGACAATGGGGTGGATTTACATGAGAATGTTTTAATTTTTTTTATTTCTACTTAATTATCTCATAGGTGAGCCTTGATTCCTTAAATTCATCAACTCTTTCAGTAATTTATCTCGGTAATTTATAGCTGGCCAGCCACATATATTCCCATTAATCTCGGTAATTTATTTAAAATACTCCGTATGTGTTTTTTTTTTAATATCAGTGTTCGATTTGTATATACATTTTTATCTTGACAAAAATCATTAAGAACGTTCTTTGTAAATCTTATAATGCATACAAAGTGTTTGTAAAAACGTCTTAGAGAGGTTTTTCATTCAAATCGTTATTCTTTTTGTTAGTGAAAGTGTGAAAACTAAACCTCAATTCCTCTGAAACAGATTCGGGTAAAGGAGAGTTGGGAATTGCTAGTTAGAATCCACACTCTAAAATCTCCCAAGGTTGTCTCTTCTTCTAACTCAAGCTTTTATATGTTGAAGCTAAAAAGTTTAATATTACATGGATTAATAGTTACAATGAATTGTCTATTTTTTTCTCTCCCTGATGGATTTTCTATTCTTACACTAATATATATTTGGTTGAAGATATTGGGAACAAACACCATATTAGTACAAGGTGATAACTTATATTTAAAGATTGAAACAGAAGTACACTTTGTACAAAATTATTAAGTAGGTAATCAACACAAAATAGGTCACTTGGTCCTTATACCTTTAGTAATTTTTAGGATATATGTGCTCCAGTAATTCTTATTAATTTTTATTCCAGCTCCACTATTTGGTATGTGCTTCACTCAATTGCTCATATATTGCGCGCGCACACAGAGAGAGAGAAGAGAAGGGGAATGATAAATATGTGAGTGCTAATTATTTGTATTTCTTTGTGCAGGTGAGGTATTTACTAGATGATGGAGGTCGAGTAGAACCAAATGATGCCCACATGCTTTCTAGTGCATCTAATACGGAGAGCTTGAGATTCTCATAAAGACCTAGGGATGCTCTTAATGAGTTCTTTGACAGTTCTACTATATTAAGACTTGGTTAAGGCCAAGGGTATTGTTTGAGTGCGTGTAGTGTCTAGACAATTGATTTGTACTTTTGTTTTCTTGTTTTCTTTAGCTTTGTAAGTTAATCTTATGTCTTTAGACTTTGATAGGTTGATGTGTAAAGCATATTTTAAATTTAATGAATGAGAAATTTATTGCTTGTTTTTTATACCCTTTAAAGCGTGTGCAGATCATTGAAGTGGTACATGTGCGTGTCTACTTGTATATAATAAGTGTTACATTAGATAATAAAATATCTAATATTGATATTTGTTACATATTTTTCCTAAAGTGTTACATATTTTAAAGTTAAAAACTGTTACGCTTGAGTGCAATTGCTGGTAACGATTTTTGTAACACTTGTACGTTAAGAAAAATGTTACCATTGGTTCTAAATATCGTTACATACTGTTACATTAGAGAAAAGGCAACGCCAGCGAATGTAACGACACAAAACTGTTACATTAGGCCAAATGTAACAGACTTTTCGATCAATGGTAACAAATTTGACCGTTACAAAAAGTCCTTAAATGTAGTAGTGTCTTACCGCTCTCGCGGCGTAGAGTACAATAATTTAGGGGACCAGGCTGATCTCTCATGCGACAGAATCCTAAATTATTGCCAAGACGAGCGAGCTTACGGCCCCTTAATCGCTACTAATCTCTTAGCGAACGATTAAGTGTGTGTGAATGTGTCCTAGAACAAATTAGATCTCTCTTAATTTATTCTACATGCAATTGTAATTCTAGTCGCGATTCTAGGTTACAAAAGATATCAATTAAATTATTCAAACACAAATTAAACGGCATTCATGCAATTTAAACCAAAAAGAATCTAGCCATACATCATGATCAACCCCTTCATCAATCCCAAATCCCTAATTAAAACTACTCACAATTCATAATTGAAGAATCAATAGAATTGGAATAAAAAGAATTAATTGTCATTAATTAAAAAGGTGGAACTTACAAAGAATCCCAAAAGATTGATGAACAAGGCTGAAAAGCCCTCTAAAATTCGTGCTAGGCACTCTCTCTAAGCTCCCCCTTGAAAACGGGGGTTTACAGGCTGTTTAAATAGAAAAATCGGGTGAAATTTGAGCTGAATTAGGATTTTCGGAGCCAGACACGATGCCAGGCACGATCGTGCCTCCGGAGCAAAAACGCGCATTTTGGGCAGGCACGATCGTGCCTCCCTCCAGGCACGATCGTGCCTGGCTGGCAGTAGCTTCGCGGTGCTTTTCTCTTCAGGCACGATCGTGTCTGACTTTGAGGGCACGATTGTGCCTACTTAACTTCCGAATTTGACAAAACTTCCTTCATGAAAGTTGTAGATAATGAAGTCCTCTATCCACCCCAATTTGCCGAATGTGATTTGAATCATCCAATCAAGAGATATGATCAAAACAGTGGAAGGTGTCTTTCTGAAATCGCAGCAGAGATCATCTGACTTCATCGTCTGTTTTCACCTTCTTCCTCTCAGATTCTCGCAAAGGTGTCTTCATATGATTTGTAGCCCTTGAAGTTGGCTTTCATATGAAACTTGAATCGTGTCCATTGTATGTTCCTACAAATAGATAAGCTTGAACGATTGACAGAAGGTCATCCTGATCGTCGTTTTCAAGCTTCATTCATCTTCTTTTGATCCCGAAGCCAATCCTAGAGCTCTTTTTCCTTCAAATCGTCATCGCGAATCTTCCGGTGACCTCCAAAGCTATCAAATCATTCTCAAATGCTTCTCAAATCATCCCGATTGTTCCTCAAGTGCCGGTGTCGGGCTCAAATTCCCTGATTTTGACTACAAACAACACAAAACTCGAACCAACGCCCGGTAAACATAACTTGAGCTAAAATTGAGACTTGCAACACCTTAAAGCTGGTAAAACCATCAAAATCCAATTCCAACACGCATCAAATGCGTGTCTAAATACGGAGTTATCAACACCCTCTATTTAACTTATTAGTCTGTAGTCCCCAAGTAAAGGTAGATTCATGTGAGGCACCCCCATAGTTCACTAGCCAGTGCAAAGCCCCACTACTGAGCGGTGGATGGACATGAGGGGCTGCACCGTGCAGCCTGCCTGCACCACTTTGTGGTGCCAACAGGTTGAGCGATTAAGCCCTGAATCAAAGGGTGATGTTAATCTCCCATAAGGCCAACAAAGGTTCTTCTAATATTATTCCCAAATATGATTTATTCAATATAGTCCAATTTATAAGGGTATCTTCTCAAAATGATTTAATCTCTCCGTCTCACTCAACATTGCCTACTTTGATTTGTGTAGAATAAAAAAGTATAAATTGTGCAGTTGAGTGCAGAAGAGAGAAACAAGGATACTTACAAATTTATTACTTTAAAAAGGAACGTGACAATGTTTTTTAGGCACATACTCAAAATTCTATTCTATACAAATGAATATTTTATAGTTAATATTCATCCCTATTTCAATAATAAATCAACAAGTAAGTCATCATCTTTTATTCATCTATTATTTTACAAAACTGTTGTACATAGAAATTAAGAGAGATTATCATGCATAAGTGGTGGACCGTTTTATGACAAATATGATGGAATAGCTTACCCTAGAGGTAGCCGTGTACATGTATATATAATAATACAAGGTACAATAATTACAAGAATATCCCTATCTATTACACCCCCTCAATCTGTGCAGAGGGAACAACGCGCAGATTGGACTTAAGAAAATTAAAACGCTGACTAGTCAAATTTTTAGTAAAGATATCTGCTAACTGAAACTGAGTAGGAATATACTTAATAACTAAATCACCGTGAGCTACACGTTCTCGAACAAAATGATAATCAATTTTGATGTGCTTGCTTCGATCATGCTGAATAGGATTGACCGCCAGGTAGGATGCCGAGACATTATCACAATAAAGTTGGACTGGTTTAGGAATATGAAAACCCATATCCGCAAGCAAGGATCGAATAAACAATGTGTCCTGAACAGTATAAGCTACCGCGCGATATTCTGCTTCTGTGGAGGATTTGGAAACAGTCGGTTGCTTTTTGGACCTCCAAGAGATTAAATTATCACCCAAGAATATGGCATATCCAGTAGTAGACCTACAACTGTCGGGACAACCAGCCCAGTCTGCATCGGAGTAAGCAATAACAAGCGAAGGATCACCGCCCTTGCGCAGCCACAAGCCCTCTGTAATAGTGCCCTGCAAATACCTGTAAATACGCTTCACGGCTAAAAGGTGAGTAGTGCGAGGAGCATGCATAAACTGAGAGACCAAGTGGACAGCATAGGTAATATCCGGTCTAGTAATAAGCAAGTACTGTAAAGCACCAACCATACTGCAGTATTCTGTACCATCAGCAAGTAATTCCCCATCAGTTAAAGATAAAGTGGTACGAGAGGGAAGAGGTGTACGGACTGGTGTGAATGTATGAAGATGAAAACGCCGCAACAAATCAGAGATATATTTTTGCTGTGATAAGAAAATTCCAGTAGAGGTACGAGCAATCTGAATCCCTAGGAAGAAATAAATGTCACCCAGATCTTTCATTGCAAAAGTCTGAGAAAGTAATCGAATAATGGATTGAATAAGGGAGGATGAACTACCGGTAACGAGAATATCATCAACATACAAGAGGATATATATACACTGAGAACCATGTCGATAAATGAACATAGAAGAATCAGACCGACTCTGTAAAAACCCATGACTAAGAAGGAATCCACTAAAACGATGGAACCCGGCACGTGGGGCTTGTTTGAGCCCATAAAGTGCCTTACGAAGTCGACAAATGTGATGAGGAAACGAGGGATGAACAAACCCAGGAGGCTGACGCATATAGACCTCCTCTGTTAAGTAGCCATGTAAAAACGCATTCTTTACGTCTAATTGACGCACCCCCCCAACCAAAGAAGGTAGCAAGTGAAAGTAAAAGACGCACAGTGGTAGGTTTGACAACCGGACTAAAAGTTTCAGAAAAGTCCACCCCTGCCTGCTGATTAAAACCTTGAGCCACTAAACGAGCTTTGTGACGCTCAATAGAACCATCAGAAGCGTATTTCGTTTTATAAACCCATTTACATCCAACCACATTTTTCGTGCTATCACTAGGTACTAAATCCCAAGTCTTATTAGCAATTAGAGCATTAAATTCTTCAGCCATAGCCGCCCGCCATTTTAAAATTTTATTAGCTTGAGAAAAACATGTAGGATCCGGGGGGCAATCCACGGAGCTAAGGGATAAAATGGTTCTAGGTTTGTAAATACCATCTTTGGCCCGAGTTCTCATCGGATGAATGTTTTGGGTTGTAGTGTGGGCCGGTGGAGGACTCGGTGATGGGCTGGATATAGGGCTGGGGACTGGAGACGAGCTGGTGGAAGGACTCGGTAATGGACTGGATGAGTCAGTGTGAGGGGAAGTAGGCTGGGAAGTGTGGGTTGGATGCGGGTGGACTGGGCTAGCGGAGGGAACATGGGGCGAGGACATTGTGGAGTTTGAGGGGCTGGTCGGTGTACAAGGGAGTGTGGAGGGAGACTCTATAGTAGTAGTAGGCTCTATAGTAGGCTGTTTGGCTAGGGGAGGCAGAATACTGTATATGGTGGGAGGGGTTTGGGTAGGAGTACTGGTAGATGCCACATTTGTAGGATAGAAGGATTGATTAGAATATTGGGGAGATGGTTGAAATGGTTGACTAGAGGATAGGGTAGGATAAGGAAAAAGTGTCTCATGAAAAATAACATCTCGGCTAATATAGACACGACCCGTAGAAGGATCAAGACAACGATAACCTTTATACCCCGGTGCATAGCCAATAAAAACACAAGGAATAGATAGTAAATTAAATTTTAAATGAGGAACATGATACACTGATTTTAAAATAAGTGGGCGACCTAATGAAGGTAAATGCACATTGCCAATCGTAGACACAGATAAATTAGTACCATTAGCTACTTGCACGTTAGTGGGGCTAGTAATAATGGATTTAGAGTGTAAAATACCTTCATTGGGTGTCATATGAGCGGAGGCACCAGAATCTGGATACCAAGTCGCTTCGTGAGTCTCACCGGTTGGTAACGCAGCAAGGGCCGAGGTAGAACCAGAAGTGAACTTGGAACAAGTTAATGCAGAATGATCCGGAGTAAAACATAATTGACAGACAACAGGGGGCGGGGGAGATGCATAAGTATGGTCAACTGATGGAGAACCTGCACTGTTAGTATGAGGACCACAAATATAATTTGGAGACAGACTCATATTAACCAGAGGAATATTACCCATACCTGCACTAGGTGCTCCCGGAGGAAATTGTGCAGGATGCCCCGCATACGGATAGTCAAAACCGCTTCCACGTGGATAGTAGTGCTGCTGTCCAGGATAACCAGGGTATCCATATCCCCGGCCACGTCCTCGGTGACCCCGCTGCTGCCGTTGATTCTTGTAATTATTGTACCTTGTATTATTATATATACATGTACACGGCTACCTCTAGGGTAAGCTATTCCATCATATTTGTCATATGGTATCAGAGACGACGGCTCTGATACCATATGACCAATATGATGGAATAGCTTACCCTAGAGGTAGCCGTGTACATGTATATATAATAATACAAGGTACAATAATTACAAGAATATCCCTATCTATTACGTTTTACTGAAGTCGCACAAATGTATCCAGTGCAAAGAGCTAGAGAAGTATAGTAATACTTTCACTTGAACATTTTAATGGTCATCTGCTTTCTTAACTATATTATTATTTAAGGTTTTTAATTTTTAAGCTTTCATTTATGTACGTCTCTTACAGTGATAATTCGTATGCATATGATACCATTTGCTTAAAGAACTCCTTGTTTCCATCAAAAGGACAATTTTTAATTATAATCCTCTCCATATTGGTGTTCGGTGTTTTTGAGGCCCAAGTGGTTTTGTTGGGAGGCGCCTCAATCAGGCTCTAAGGAGAGCGCATTGAGTAATCTTCCTCAAAAGGAGAGCAGTGTTGCACTGTTATTCGCACACTCCATGAGTTCTTTAATATAAGTTCATTAATATATTTATGATACATGTAAAATATGTACATGAGCTATTAAAGTGATACATGAGATTAGAGATGAATCCCAGAAGCTTAAAGTTATACATACTTTTGTCAATGACTCAATGAGATTTTGAATTACTGATTTTACTAATTATTTGGTATTCAATCACTACTTTTTTATTTTCTTCTTTGTGACGTTGTTCTACTGACCTTAGATTTTTTACATTGTTACTCCATCATTTCTGATTTAAGAAGTTAGGTTATCACAATATTGTTTGTCATTAAAGTTTCTCAAAGGTTGGAACTTTCGTTTGCGGCTGCTCTTACAGGTTGAGAAGTATTAGCTCAGGGATGATCGAGAAGAAAAGGCTAAAAATAGAGAGACAAACTTGAGCAGCAATCGAAAGCTTCCAGCTAAGTAAGATACGTTCTTTGGATACGTCCAAGGTTCATTTGAGTTATGCAAGAAAGCTATATTAGTTTATGACCTTTGTCATGTTATAAAGTATCGATCAGCCTCCAGGAGGGGATCTTGATGCTTTAGTTTCTATGTCATGTGATGAGGATTTGCGATGATGGGGGAAAGTTTTCTTTTAGATGATGACACAGAAGGAACAAATGGTTCCTTTGGTTGCCTACTATATTAAATTTAAATGGTGCATTTGTGCCTTCCTCCTGTCCTCCTCATATATCGAAAGACCATCCACCTCCCTCCGCCTGACTTTTCACACTAGCAGTTGAATAATTGTTTTAGTACTAGTGCGAAAAAACCACGTCGTGGGATCAATGAATCTATCTGATTATTAAAGTTAAAAGTTTGCTTCTATTTAGACATTTAGTAATATTAATAATAGTTTGCCTCTGATTTGAGCCTGATTTTTCAATTTTGTATCATATTCATCATTATCGTTGCATTGTATTTTTATTATATACTGCGTAGGCCGTAGGTCAGTGCTAAATGCTTGCCTAATCTGATAATCTAAAACTGCCTATTCTGGCCTAATACTACCTCCGTCTCATATTGATTGTCCTCTTTCAATTTGGCACGATTATTAATAAAGTGGTTGAAAAGTAAAAGTTGTGGTTGAGATTTGAGTAGAATAAAGTAAAATGATAAGGATCACATATTTTTTGCCAAAAAAGGAAACAAGACAACAACCAAAAAAGGAAAGTAGGACAACCAAGATGGGACGGAGGGAGTATATCTTAAGGCAAAACACTAATATTAAAGAACAATATATTTTTTAATGAAATCATTCTATTTAAATTTGACTGCATGCTTATAATAGTCCTTCATTGAAAGTTTCTTTAAATAACCCTTACTGGATCATTTTTCCCATTAGAAAACAGTAGCCCTGTTTGGCACTGAATTTAAACCAATTTTGTCATGTTTGTTTAAGCCCCTTGAGAGAAGTAGCTCACTAACCCTTATTTGCTTCGGATATAGAGAATGAATATTTACTATTTTACTTTGCATCTAAGTTTTATTTATGGTTTATATTTGTCCCACACTCCCACCAAGAGTGTTCATCTTGACTCCTTTTTCTTCTGCTTTATTAATCATCCATTTCCCACCTCTATTTCATATCTTGTAAAGGGTAAGTCACTTGAAAGATATTGATGTTTATGTTTCTTTGAAAGAAGTGGCTTTAGAATAAAGGACATCTCAAATCTGGAGAAATCCACGTTTTGGATCTTTGTTCCATGTTAGTGTTTCTTAAGCTTTAATAACATTGCAGGTTCAAAACCACTTGAGATATGGAATAGTTTGCCCAGGGGAAAAACCTGGTTGAAGAAACCAAATCCTCACCTTAGCCTCCCACGCATCCATCAATACTCTTTCTTTCAAACAAATAGTTCTGACCAAAGCAGCCAATTTGCTTCCGCATAAAAGGGATTCCAGGTTTCCCATGTGCCTTATGGACTTATGGTTTGGTTTTAGATTAAGGTTCTTAATTTTTTTATTTTCAATTAAAGGTCTTGATTACTGGTTATTAACTAAAGTTTCGAATTATAAAAAAAATAGTTTTAGAAGTTCTAAAATTGAATCTGGATTACGTTGCACCTAACTTTTCTGCCGAAGTAAACAGCCACCATGTCTTCCTTATTCTTTTTGTTGCCGGTCGAAGTTGATTTTTATTCACAATCTTGATTCTGCCAACGGTTTGTTCTTTCTTTAGGTGATTGAAGTGAAACACAGCACAAAAGACAAGGTGCTGACATACTCTATTGTCCAATAATTGATCTCCAAAAAATTATGCTTTTCTTCTTATGTACATGCTGGTAGATATTATATTTCATGCTTTGAAATGATTTCGTTCTCTGTATAAGATTAAATACTTCTTAGGGGTGGGAAAAACCGAACCGAAACCCGGAAACCGACCCCAGACCGACCCGAATTATGACCCCGGTCCGGGTTTTTTCTTTTTAACCGGCCCGAATTAAAAATACCCGGACCGAACCCGAAATTTCGGGCTCATTAACGGGCCTTAAAATCTATAACCCGGCCCGGACCGAAAAAACCCGAAACAATTAGCTTTAATATAAAATTAATATAGTATATAAGTATAAATTTATAAATATTTCCTAATATATGATTATAATCACGGTGGATAAAAAAAATCATTTAGTAACTTTTAGAGACTACAAATATGTTCAATTTGTTTAGCATAATGACCATGAAAAACAGATTTATAGGAACTCTATTCACATTTTTATCTATAAGTTTTATTTCGAAATATTTTTAAGAAACCTATATTATTTATTTATATGCATCTTAAATAAAATATTAAGATAATTATCTTCTTTGGATCTGAATGTTGGTGATTTTGAAGACTAATATTTGTGTTATTATTTGCGGTTTGTATTTTTCATTAATTTTATTTGAAAATAGGTGTTAAAATATAAAAGAACAATGACATAGTTCACGTTCGGGCTTTAACCGGCCCAACCCGAACCCGGACCGAACCCGGGCTACCAAAAACCCGACTTGGACCGAATATGACGGACTTTGTTCCGGTCCCTAATTTTCATAACCCGAGACCTTCCGGGTAATTTCCGGGTTTAGCAAAAACCCGACCCAGACCGGACCGATCCCACCCCTAATACTTCTTATATGGAGTGGTATATGAAATGCTCATCACAGACATATCTCTTTTAAAAAATGTTTAAAGTTTTTCATAAAAAGTAGTGGTGACTGGCGACTACCTGGGCGATGGATGCTGGCTTCGTTGGTTTTCAGGTGGGATCAGATGCGAGGTTAGTTGTTGAAATTTTTGCAGATAGAAAAAACGGAAGGTTGTCGTGAAAGGAAATGAAGTTTGATGTATTATCACTCACACTCGTTCACTATAAAAATGTAATCGTACCCTTCATCCTATCATTTAATAAGTAAATTTTAGTTTAAGTATAGAGAAAATTATAGGTATATGTCCAAAACTTTTGATCGTTTAAACTTTTAATCCTACAATTTCATACAAATTAATAAATTTGTCCATATTAAAGACCGAAATGAAGAGGCCCTATTAAGTGGCTTTGTAAATAAATTAGTTAACCGTGCTTTGGTAGGAACATTATGAAATAAATGCCATCTCCAACAAAGTATGGAACAAAATACCAATCCAAGCAATTATATTTAATCCAGAAGTGAAAAACTAAATTCTTGCACACATATGCAACACTCAAAGTCTCAAATAGTCAAAATGAATTTGAAAATCACTGAGATGAAATTTTACCATGCAAAAATGAGATAAGTGAGTAATTATAGTGTGGATCACGTTTCTCTCTCACAGACATACATATAGTCCCTCCGCCTCACAAAACTTTAACTTGACCATATTTGCTTTTTTGATCAATGATCAAGATTGATCAATGAAATTGTTTAATACGAAATTACTTAAAATATGGAAATTATATAGAAATATTATTTGATACAAGCATAAACTTTATAAATTTGATACAAGTATAATAACTAAATCGTTGCTCAAGATTTATTATCAATTACCAAAAAAGTCTAATTAATCACATAAAATAAGCATGTACGATGGTATAATGCATAAGAGTGGTCTCAAATATAAATGACATAAATTTTTAGGATTGCTCATCTGATCAATACTCAGATATATGAAGTTTTCTAAGATCACTAAATTAAACTAAAGCTGAGTCATTTGAATCAGGAGGATAATATCAAGCATTGACCAAGACACTAAATTTCATTTTGATCCTCGTACAAGACTCTTGTACGAGCTGGGCGGGGGCATGCAGGGGCAAGCGCCCCCGCTTCAGGCCAAAATAATTAGTACTACTACTTATAATATATTCAATGTTCCTTTTTTTTCAAAAATAAATACTCATTAAAGACAATTTTAGATTAAGTATTAAAATAAAAGGCAAAATCTTTTAGGAAACATGTCTCTAGGAATACAAGTACGTATTGACTGCAGCGTACGTCACTCATTTGAATGCAAGTGGATTGTTTTAGACCTTTAATGTCACACGGGTTGATTTCTTGGTTATAATGCAAAAGAGTATTAGGATTAACGATAAAAACATTCTCGAGACTATGTTGGATTCCCTCCTTAATGGAAAAATTAATGAGAATTTTAGAATTTTCAAAGATGTCTAGGATTTTGTATATGCGTGTAGAGAAGTGTTGAATGTTCTAGAATAATATTGGTAAGTTTTCTATAAAAATCACTAAAACCGTGCGGAAGAGTGTGGAAGCCTCTAAAACATTTTGAAGAACTGTGGAGTTCTCTAGATCCTTCCATTAGATTAGAGAAGCTTGTGGATACTTCTTGAAAGAATTTAGATGCATAATGGCGTATAAAAAAATTCTAAACAAGATTTGATGAGATTAGTATAGATAGGGGAAAAATTGCTCATTTCTATGAGAACCTTTTGAGTTTTGAGTGTGTAGATGAGTGTACATGCAAGAGTCCTATGAGCTCATTTTCTTATGAAAAATTTTGAACATATTAATACCTAGTACGATTTATTCACCTAGCAAATTATGGATATGAGTCAAGTAGAATGTAATGACTAATTTATGCTAATGTATGACATTTTTATTGTTTTTATATTTTGAGAAAATACACCATAAATATTAGCCTTCGGTACGCTCCCCTTCGAAAAATCTTTGGCTCCGCCACTAGATAATATCCAAGGAATTATTCAGCCCGGAAGTCCGAGAAACTCTGTTATTTAAAAAAGGAGAGACATAGACCAAGAAACCTTCCATGATGTCTCTAGCATTACTCTCTCTAATCAATAAGGCCCGTGACCTAGGTTCGTGTTTCCATTTGCTCCTTTGAGAGGTCTTAACATAAGGTCTTGCCCAGTGGAGAAGCGTATGCCATTATTTATAGTAAGAGACCCGCGTTCACGCGTATTATGTACTTTCTCGCGTATTATAGTATATGTTTTATTAAAGATCAAAATCCTTGATTGGGATGAGTTTCAAATTCGTGATCTTCTCCTTTGGAGTGTCACAGTAATGTCATCGAACCATAAGGTGTTTGACGTATCACGATACAGTTGATACAGTTAAAAGCACTTGAGATTTGAGAAGTAAAAACAGTAAGTCATCATCAAACAACACACATGTACAACTTCTCAGACCACTCACTACTAAATATGTAACCCCAAGCAGTTGAGAAGTTAAACGAATGTAACCAATCACTCACTGTAACCCAGATACAAACTAACAAACATATTAGGAAAATTTGTACATTCACATGGTTCAAGAATTCAAAAGGACCTTTGTCTTTAGTAGTGTGGGGGAGGATAGCTTCCAGGAGGACCGGGATAATGACATATAACAAAGGTGCAAAATATTAACCAGTGAGAATCACAAGCTAATAATCAAACTTCAAAAACTGATGGCAATATATGGATAGGTAGGTACCTTGGGGAGGGTAATGTAATGAATTATAAGCTGGTGGCGGGTACATTGGGGGAGGATATGCCGAAGGTGGCGGTGCACCATAAGGATGTGGATAAGCAGATTGTTGAGGAGTCGGAGGATAGGCTCCCGGAGGTGGGGCGTATGGAGAATAAGGGGCAGGAGACTGTGTATGATAAGGAGAGGGCGTTGGGTAAGAGGCAATGGGAGGCGGGAGTGGGGGTGAGAATGGAGATGCAATATAGGGAGGAGCAGATGGAGCGTGGCATGTGGGCTGCTTCTGAAATAATTAGCAAGTCAAAAGTTACAAGAGGAAGGATAAAAAACATAACTCTCACATAACGAAAAAACATGAAGGATCACTTACCTTAGCATTTGCATAGTGCATTATCAGGCGAATTTCTCCTGCATTTCTGTTTGAAGCATAAAAGAAACAATAATTTACCAATTTTTTATTTTAGTTCATAAAGATACCAGTACACATTACTCGTTGAAAAGGATGAAAAAATTTGACTTTCCAAGTCATAAATCTCCATTTGAATAAGCAAACTGAACACCTAGGTTTAAACATCACACAGTCACACTATCCAAGCGGAGAGCAAAACAGATTATAATGAGAGAAAATTATACTTTAAGTCCTCCAATTACACTGTTTTCCAGCATTAGCCCCCATTTATACTTTGATCCTTCATGAAAACTGAAAAGTCATTCTGTGGGATAGAATGATAAATATCTCTTAAGAGTTGCCTATATGGTCCTTGTAAGTTGTAACCAAACCTATCCACACAAGCATACACAGTAAATCTAAGTCAGAATTAGGATCTGGGGAGGGTAAGCTATAAGCAGGCCTCACCTCTACCCTAGAAGTAGAGAGGTTACTTTCGTGAGACCATAACCCACAACATGAACACAAGTTCATTTCATATGTTACTGGTTTGAATCAACTACTTCTTTATGCATTTTGCAATGTCTAACCCAAGCCAGTTTTCATCATTATAAGATATTGTAGACAAATAACATTTTCTGGGACATGGTTACCAACTTACCATGACTCTAGATGCATTAAGTGTTCGTACAAGAACATAAATCATGAAAGCACGACGACATGAATTTTGTGATAGAGACTACAAAAAGTTTTTAGGCTTAGAGCAATTCACCTTCCAGTCTTTGTTTGGAGTGGCCATGAGATATCATCATACCCTTCACAGAGAACTTTATGAAGTACAACCCTAAAACAAGGTTTAGCTTTCACTTATACTCTTATAAATACCCTCAAACAAAACCTAAAAATCACAGACCAACAAGAACTGAAACAAATTTACAAAAACATAAGAAGATTTGGGGATTCATTACTTTCCACTGCCAATGAAATCATCGTAAGTGATGGTATTGCTATTCCAGACAACAACATTCAGCTCTCTTAAACCCTCAATCAATGAAAACACAAATTTTTCTTGAAACGTTGGATTCTTCCCTCCATCTACACAACCAAAAACAAAGAAATCCACATTAATCCAGGGCGGATCCGAGAAATCTGAAACCACAAGAATGAAAGGATGGAATACCTGTACACGTTCGCGTCCGGAATTTGGTGGCACCATATTCGAGACAGACATATGGATCTTGCCTGGAGATCCATTCGGTGTCCTTCAGCTTTTGGCAAGAAACAACTGCAATTTATAACCATTTCAGAAATTTAAACCAGTATATATCCTCCAGGAACAAAAAGAGTCATAAATTACCGGTTACTTCGAGGAGTTGACCATGGATGCCAGAAATCGACATGGAAGAGGAGGGTGAAGAAGAAATTGGGTTATGTTTACTTGGCGACATCTTGCTGTGGAAAAAGAACCGATTTTTATGGGTTAACCGTTAAAAACTCAATTTTATTTACGGAGTATTTAATTCAAGTAATAAAAGCTCAGAAAGGAAATTATAGTACGGAAGTAAAATTTCATTCTGCCTGTCTATGACTGGTAGGTATATCTGGAACATGCGTTGTCTTGAAAATCGAAGTATGTAAAACAACAAGATTAGACCTGCTATTTCTTGAGTTATTAGCTTTTCTTTTAATTTTAGAAAGTTAAGCCTTGGAACAATACAATAATGGCGGTCTTTTTGCGATAAATTACACCGCCCGCTAAACGGTGCTCACCGTACAGCCGCGTTTTTTTTGTAATTAAATCTGCGATTCAACCAGGCAACTCAGCGATGAAGACGACGAAGGACAGCGGATAGAAAGTCGGCTGCAACTCGCGAACGCAGAACGCCGATAGCCAAGCTTCCAAGTGCCCCAACTTCGGACTGGCAGATACCGATCGATAGAAGCAGAGACGGCTAAGATGCTTGGCCGATGAAGAGGCTACTTTACCTCTGCGATTCCGATTTTCACAGCCCTATTTTCCCCTCTTGCTAATTTCTGACCTCCTATGTGCTGCCACAATTTTTTTATAAAAAATATGTTACGTTCTTCGTAATATTATGAAAATGAGTTTAATTTTAAACTCAAATGAGTATAGCCTAAAAGAAATGAACTCACACAAAATAATATTGAACACATCGAAAATGAGTTTTATATTAAACTCAAATGAGTATACGCCTAAAAGAAGTGAACTCAACAAATTATTATTGAATACATTGAAAATGAGTTTTATGTTAAAATCAAATGAGTATAACGCCAAAATGAATGAGCATACACAAAGAGCTTTTAAATTTTTGGATACTCATTTTGTAAGTTACAAATGCTCATTTGTTATTGTTTAATGCTCATTTAAAAATGTTTCACATTTCAAACGTATCATACTACATTGGATTCAGATATTGAATTAGAAGATATGAAGCAGAAATCACTGATGCTCATTGTTAGACCCTTATTACTCAAAAAACCAAACTCGATGCTCATCACAATCACATAATGAAAATCACTTGTGCTTATAATTTCAAGTTGATACTCAGTGAAAATGTCTTCACTAGTACAAAATTGGATTTTCGCATGGGTTAAAAAGGGCATTTAACATCGGTTATACAACCGATGTAGATTCAGGGGATGTGAAAAGTTTTACTTTTCACATCGGTTGTTATAACCGATGTCAAATCTTTTTGGCATCGGTTGTTCCTATAACCGATTTAGAAAATGCATTAAAACTGTCACTCCGAAGCATATGACATCGGTTTTGACCGATGTTAAAGATTTCACATCGGTTAAGCTGTAACCGATTTAGAAAAGGCATAAAACTATCGTCACACATGACATACAACATTGGTTTTGACCGATGTAAAAGAGATGTGACATCATTTTTAGTAGTAACCGATGTCAAATGTTGAAATTTATTAAAGACCTTGAGGTTTATATTTCTGTTATCACATTATGTACAATTGTACATTTGTTTCATTTATAAGCAATAAATCACCGGTCTTTCAATAAATTTAAAGTTGTTATAAACTAAATATAATCATATATGTACACATCACATATTTTTAACACACATTTTCCCAATAATTGTAATAAGTTTACAAAAGTTTCAATAAACTATAAGTGCAGAATTTACGTCAGCCACTTAAATAGTCTACAAATCAAAAGTTGCAATATTCTTGACTATAAACGTATCAATACATTGAAATACATACTAAACGGCATAAATACAAAATATGAACAAGTGGAAAAAGTTCATGCCACGCCTTTGAAGGAAAGCACCGTTTCTAGGTACAGTAATACATAGCCAGTTCGTGTTTGATCAATCTCCTCAGAAGAGAATAGTTTCGGACTGAAAAATCTCTACAAATTTAAAAAAGCATAAGATTACATGAAGCAAATTTTATTGAATGTAAATAATCCGCCATATATATTAAAATTGAATTGGGACAAGGAAAAGAATTATATGGTAGTTGCTACTAATCTTTGTTGAAGAATCATGATGATCTGGTGTTGGAGTTGGCGCGAAATGTTATAACCATCGGCTTGCTTGGGAAAAAATGGCAGGACATATATTAGCACTTCACTGTGACATTTTATTTATTTATTTATTTATTTATTTATTTATTTATTTATTTATTTATTTATTTATTATGGAATGTATATCATCATATTCGTGATTTAATAAAATATTGAAGCTCAAAATAATAAATATTACTCAAAAGTATTTACTTACCATTCAAAGCCTGAAGTTTGGGAAGGAATCTATCAGCAATGTCAATAGAATTAGTGATTCCTGATAAGGTGAGGCCAAATAGTGGCCAGTCCTGGAAAACTCCACTCAATACTCTCAGCATCAAAACTAGAAACAAGCACATATTCAGATGAAATACAAAAAGGAACATTTCCATACCAAATATAATACAACGAGAGAAAAGAAATCTTGTTAACACAAAGAGACCATGAAGTACAACTCGGTCTTTGGAGATTAAATAATCCAATTCATCAGCTACTATTAACCTATTACCAAATCACAATTAATCCATTATTATTAAAGATGAAATACTACATGGAGTAAAATTTTCACGAGTTTCAAGAATACCAAATAGAAAATACTAGAGTAAGAGAATACAAGATTTCGCCTTACATCATGGGGATTAATGGCTCTGTCAGCTTGCTGCTGCTTCACTGAGATCAATTTCTGAAGAAGCTGCTGTGCCACTAAGCATCTTCTGAGGTTGAACCCTTTCAAGTATCTTGTATAAGTAGAACTAGTATTATACCCGTGCGATGCACGGGACATTTTTTCTGTTTGCATTTGTAGCATGTTTTAAAATAAAATGTTAACGTGAATTATATTTACCTTTATGGGAAATTGAAACATATACATGCTACAACAACATTTATATCATAGATCGACTATAAAATTTCATTATATTAGTTTTGCTTAGCTAATTAGCATTTCTTATCGTTGACGACTTGACGTTTAGTAATTTTTTTAACCCCAGGGGGCGTTGGGGGAGGGGGTTTCGGGGGCCTGGGGTAAACTGGTATCAATCTCACTCCATTGAAAATTGAACCCGGACCTCCCATAAAGGAGAGTGAGTTGGTGATCAGCTGGGCTATACCGCTTCCTCATTGCCGCTTCCTCAGGGGCAGATCTACCTTTTCGTGAGTGAATGCTCCCAATAAGTTTTTGATAATAGGACCTGAATAATATAGAATTTTTTCAAATTTATTTTTAAAATAGTTTGTCTTTAATTTTTTCTCATTCTCCTATTAGATATCTGTGAGAGGTTAAATCATATGCATGGCTAAAAGTGCATTTGTTTATCTAAAATAGATCTAATTGTATAAAGTTAAAATGATCTAGATTTTTATTTAAAGCATTTCTAAACTAACCTCACATACTATTTAAATTAAGTAAATACTACCTGGCCTATACAATACAATTATATACTTGCACACACAAACACATAGTTTTAGATGATTGTGTCTATGAGGATTAGCTAACATGTGTGTTGTTTATTTCAATTATGTCGTAGTTATGTTCAAGTTGGTGGGTCTTTTGCATATAACTAAACCAATAGTACGTACGTGGGAGTAGCGGTTATGCATAATTGATGATCTATGCAGTTTTATGTTGAAGACGTAGTGCATGATGAATTAAAATCGAATAAAAGAGTTATAACTCACCGAGGGCGGCAGGTCGACTGCAGGTATCCACAGAGGAATGTTGAGGAACCACTGCAGGTAACCACCACTCATAGAGGGCGGCAGCGGTGGTACGGTTAAGGAAGCAATGAAGTCAACAATGGATGCGGTAACCTTACACTGGAGTACCGGACTCTAGGAGATTTGTGTTCGGTTGTGAATGGGCAATGGCGGCTTCGTAATGTCGATCATCAAACCCGAATTCGATTCGTCGAAAGCGGCGGCGGACCCGTTCGGCTGCTTACTCCCCAATCTGCGAGTGCGCAAGTTCCACTGCCTGGTGATTTCAGATGGACCCATTGGCGAAATAGTATCTGGGGCAGTCATCGGAGCCGGCAGCGACCGTTCCTCGCAAAATCGCGTCCTTCATCTGAACCGTCGTCGCCTGGAAATTACCCAGCGCTTTCTTCCTTACAGTGGCAATCCTTCTACTTCGATCGGTAATTCCCGGCCACCATTCGTCAGCCCACTTTTTAGATCACACACCCCAGAACTGCCTCACCTGATCCGGGACGCTGCAACCTAGAATCACTTTCCGACCTCTGCTTCCCAATTCAAGCAATATCTCTGACGACAGAGTATTGCATATCCGGTGAACGGCGGAGATTTGGCCCATAAAATCAGGCTTGCCGCACCAGAGTTTCTGGTTTCCCCAGTTCAAACGTAACCACTGGGAGGCGTGAAATTATGAAGCGGCAGATTCGATCTTTGTTTGGGTAACTTCGGATTTGGGAATGAATTCGCCGGGAGCCTCTTAACCGACATGATGTATCCGTTTTCAAATTAATACAGGCGTCTCTTGAAATTTATAATTGATGAC